>SJYC01084464.1:0-108737 GCA_006408675.1 Madoqua kirkii | reverse complement strand
CACCCCTCCAAACAACCCACATCTCCAAACACCCAAAAAAAAAAAAAAAAAAAAAAAAAAGCAGCCAGTTTAAAAAGGATCCTCTTAAGTATCACAGTAAGTATCTGGTTCATAATAGGACTCTGATAAATGTTTCCTGAACGTCAGATGAAATTTTCATTGCTTTCAGAGTGCTGAATGAGGATGCATCTTTTTGTGTGACTCAATAATATTTAAGTCTTTTCCACTGACATTAAGTAAAAAACAAAGTACACAGGAGAAATGCAATTCTAAAGTAATGTTCATAGAGTTCATGTAACTATGGAAAGTGGCCATTTTTGGATAGTAGAATTAAGGTTCACTTATCTTGTGAGACTTTTTGTACTCCAGACTTGTTACAATGAACATCTTTTATGCAATAAGAGAGAAAAGTTATAACTTACAGTTTCCATAGCTCTAGATACTAGATTTACAAATAAGAATTATTTTAGCAATTGACAAGTAATCTGGTAATGGACAATGTTTTTTAAATGAGATCACCAAAGGGCCATCAATGAGAAAACAGCACTGAAATTACTGGCCAGAGTCTTACAGTACTGAATATTTGAAAATGTCCTTAAGTTGGGCCAATATACTTGTTTTTCATTTGAAAGGTAATTGTGGCATTAGTTTTCAATAAAATTGCTTTAGCTGACTCTCTTCAGTATACTCACAAATAACTTACAAGTAAGATTGTAGGCATAATACTTGAAATCTTTTATATAAACCAATGAGAATATCAGATTTTAAAATGGTATACAATTTTTAAAATGTGATATACCTGGAAAAGATTTTAAGTTGGTAAGATTCAAACAGCCTACATATATAGCTTTCATTATCTATCAACACTGTTGAGAAAAGGTGACATTGGAAAGCTTGTATGTCATGGGTATGAGTTCTGTTATTTACTAAGCTTATTATTCCAGTCCTCAGAGAGGCCAAGCATTTATAAAATGTTCATGCTTACAATGGCTATCTGTTTCATGTGTGTTATACTTCCTAGTGTGGACTTCAAGTTTTCATGTCACTGTGTTAACCATTTTAATAACCTAGGCACTATACTTCATTCAAATGGAAGCATTCTATGGAGAAAGTTGAGAAGTATGTCTATTAAACTTTATGGCCACTAGCTTAGTGTTTAATTCCTTCTAAAGTTCCGATCCCATTATAAGCGAAAGCTATCCACCAACTAGGAAAGTAAGAAATGCCTAACAGGACATATCCGTTTAATGAAGTTTAATTTACCTTTAAACATTGTTCTCAAATTGTAACCTATGTTATTCAAATTTAAAAAGTAAAACCTATATTTAAAACGTGTTTTACTTACATGCCCACAGTACCTATTACATAATATACAATCAATAAATACTTATTGGATCTATGCAGGTCAATTTACCCAACTGGCCCACCAATAACTAAATGTAGAATAAAGTTATCTACCCTTTTTGCTTCATACATTTTAAAAAATTAAAATTATTTTATTTCTAAAAATGACTCTCCCTCAGGAAGACAAATATTAAAATATTCCAAATTTTTAAAGTCTGATCACAGCAGGTGTTGAAGAGAATATAGATTAACGAGAGGATTTATGCCATGCTCATGGCATTTGCCTCCAATGCAGGAGACCCGGGTTTGATACCTGGGTTGGGAAGATCCCCTGGAGAAGGAAATGGCAATCCACTCCAGTATTCTTGCCTGGAGAATCCCATGGACGGAGAAGCTTAGTAGGTTACAGTATACGGGGTCGCAAAGAGTCGGACACGACTGAGCGACTTTACCTCACCTCATGGGATATAAATTATTGCAATGACTTTGAAAAACTTGACATTCTTACAAAAACTACACATTCACAAAAACTAACATCCGATAATTAAAACCCTAGAGCAGTGGTTCTCGAAAGTGAGCTCTCTAGACCAACAGCGTTAGTATATTTGAGGGGTAGATTAAAAATTAAACTCCTAGCCTGTACCTCAGACCCCGGGAATTAACAGCTCTGGGGGTGGTGTGTGCTCTGCGGCCCAGTGTTTGACTCTGTGCAACCCATGTATTATAACCTATCAGGCTCCTCTGTCCATGGAACTTTCCAGGCAGTAATACTGGAGTGGGTTGTCGTTTCCTCCTCCAGATGATCTTCCCAACCCAGGGATGGAGCCTGCATCTGGAGTCTCCTATATTAGCAGGCGGATTGTTTACTGCTGAGCCACCTGGGAAGCCCCTGGGGCTGGGGCCTAGCAATAGTCAATCAGTTTCTCCAGGTGATTCCAATGCATGCTAAAGTGTGCAAACCATTCCCCTAGAAAGACGCTTGCACATGCGCACCAGGCTATGCCAGACTATTCATGTCAGGACTATCAATTTCATAGCAAAGTATAAAGAAAATAAACACCCCAACTGTCCATTGACAGGAGAATGGGTAAATTGTGATAGTATTTGTATATAATTTGCATAATTATTATAAAGGAGTGAAAATGAGTAAACTATCACCATGTGGGACAATATGGATGAATTCTTAGAAATGTATTCAATGAAGAACGCAAGTCCAGAAAGCAAGTTTCTTATTATTTCGATTTCAATATACATAAGCTTTACATAGATTTTTCACCTTTCTTCAACTTAATACAACAAATTCAACTCTGGATACTTACCAACCACATATATCTGACTTAATGCTAAAGCCAGATTTAAACAGGTCCTGGGCCAGATTGTAAACATAGGTACAGAATTAAGATCTATTTCACATCCCACTATGGCTGCAGTGCCTGGCATGGTGCTTCATATGACAGTACTCAGTCACTGCTGATTTAATGAATGAATAAGGTATACAAAAAGCCTGGTTGAATATTCTGAAGAAAGCAAAAGCACCTTAAGTTCACAACGCTCAGAAACATGGAACTGACATCAGGTAGCTCAGAAACCGCTCACTGCATATTTCAAATTCCTTGATGCCAACTGCTACAGAGAATATTAAAAGAAAACGGGAATTCTGAGACACGTGGAGAAAGAACGAAAGATTCAAACCTGACTCTGGTAGCAACTTAAAAAAATGAAAATTTAAAGAGTCCAATTTTTTAAAATATGGCCTTCAAGTTCTTTTGACTAGGCACCCATCCATGAAACACTAGGGGGGATGTACTCAAACATCCATGTATCATTTACTTATTTATAAAGTATACACCAATGTCAGGGAAAACATAATTTCCCAAATGAGAAAAGGACTTTTATTGACTTAAGACAATGAGCCAACCAGTAAAACTCCCTTAAATATATATTATTAAATTTAGTGAACTCCTGCCAAATATAAGATTGACTTTAAACATTAAAAGAAAAAAAAGTCTAAAGTGATCTTGTGTGCTGGAAAATATTTTTAAATGTCTTGCTAAGTGGAGAAGGCAATGGCACCCCACTCCAGTACTCTTGCCTGGAAAATCCTATGGAGGGAGGAGCCTGGTAGGCTGCAGTCCATGGGATCACTAAGAGTCTATACTAAGAAACTTCCCTTTCACTTTTCACTTTGATGCACTGGAGAAGGAAATGGCAACCCACTCCAGTGTTCTTGCCTAGAGAATCCCAGGGATGGGGGAGCCTGGTGGGCTGCCGTCTATGGGGTCACACAGTCGGACACGACTGAAATGACTTAGCAGCAGCAGCAGCATCCTGTCATTGACTACCATTTCAAAGAACAATACACATTTAGGGAGCAGCCAACCAGCTGATCCACTCAATGACTAAAAGCACCTGTGTCCTTTAAGATTGGCCAAATCAAGTCTTGATGTAATTTTGTATCTTTAAGTCAAAACAAAACAACAACACAAAAAAACCCCTAAAAGGTGTAGTATTTCTTCTTAAACTACTGGATCTTCTTGCATGCCCTGTGAGGTGGACAACCTCACTTGGGAAAGCATCACTTTAATGAAGGCACAACCCACCCCTCCCCGAAACCTGTCTTCAACATCAAAACATTCAGTATACTTCTGTTTACTCAATATACACAAAGTCAAAAGTCATGGTGAGCATATGTTGTCCTCTACAGTGACTAAAAAATGCAGCTGGATACAACTTTGCAACTGAACAACAATCTGCAGTGACTCTGCCTTCCCAACCCCAAGCTTCACCACCCAGTGTTGGCAATTGCTCAACAAGCTTTAAAGGAGGGAAACTTATGTGAAAAAAAAACAGGCATTACTCTTAGGGCCAGATAACAAAAACAGAAGCTAGGTAAGTATGGAGATAATGAAAGTGACAGATATTTCAACTGGTGGACAAGAGACCAAACTTTATCTTGCAGCAGTGCTCTGTTTCAGTTTCACGAAACTCATGTCAAGATCATGCCGACCCTGGCTAACTACGGCCACTTCATCTATACAAAAATGCAGGCTGCTATGTATTATTCTGCTCTCTTTGGTCAAATAAGAGTAATTTTTTTAAATCAGTATTTTTTTAAATCAGTTTAAGGGGAGGGGAGGAAACACTGAAAACTTTGGCACAGAGTATGTTTTTCAGTTAAGCAGTAAAGATTATTACATGTCTTAAAAATTTTTTTTTGGTTGATTCGCACTGCCTGTGGGATCTTAGTTCCCCGATCAGGGACTGAACCTGTACCCTCGGCGGTGAAAGCATGGAATCCTAACCACTGGACCACCGGGGAAGCCCCTGACTTACTTTCAATATTGAATCATATTAGTCTTTTCCAATTTGGGTTTTTATAATGTTTGTAATTAACTATTTGAGAAGTTTTTTTCCAATTTTCTGAGATTTTCTAGCAAAATATTTAAGTAAACTAATATTTAAACCCAAAAAGCTAACCTAGTTAAAAGTACGTTAAAAAAAAAAAGCCACCTTAATAAAAATATGGCAAGACTAAGCCAGCCAATTTTTGACAAGAATAAAACTCAGTAGTTTCAGAAGTAGTTAAAAATTTATGGCTGGGTCTAAACATCTTGCCTTCCATGAAATAACATAGCAGAGATGTTGAAGAAAAGGGTCAGTCACAGGCCTGTTTTCGAGAACAAACAACAATTCTAACTTTGGATATACTAAATCTTTCTTCCAGTAACACCATATGTTTTGGGTTATGAGTAGTAGTTATCAACAAACCAGGTACAGAAAAAGTTAATAGAAATAAAGTGAATGCTGCAAAGATTTTATGAAAACTTAAATTTATGCTACTTCTCTTCCAATGAGTATTAATCTCTAAAACCAGAAGAACACGATAACTGCAGTCAAAAAACTACGGCATGGTTCAAATCTTTAGAGCACTTTTACTCAAAACTGCAGAGTAATTGGAAAGCCATTTTTTTATATCGTGGCACAATTGCGCTATTTAAAAACTTACAGTGTGTGCAAAAGATGCGGAAAACATGCTGGCAGCTAAGACAGGGAGCCCAATCTACCTTCAACTCCGACTCTATTGCTTAGTAATTTCTAGATGTCATTTAGCCACACCATAAATGTCTGCCTCGAACGGTCAAATTTTCCAAAGACGCCGAACAACTTTCATGGGTGGGGCAAGGGGCTGAGAAGGAACAGGATACATTTCGGCTTGCTCCAGCGATGGAAAAATATTCAGCACCACACCCTCAACAAAGGCCTAACACAGCAAAGAGTAATGTCCAATCCATCCACTTCGGTCTATTGTCCCAGTCCTCTAAGAAACTAAAATAGTGCGAAATATTAATAAAGCGAGTACAGAAGTTTTGGCGGCGGTGGTGCTGTGGAATCCTAAAAGTAGTTGGGGGGAAGGGGGTGACCATCTAGAAAATATCAGTATTATTTCATCCCTCTATTCGACTTAGATTGAGAGAACGTTTTACTTAGCCACGGATAGAAAGTTTTAATTGTTTTCACTGATCACCCTTAAATGCTTTAGTTGTTAACCAGCACTTTCTGGAGCGGACCATTACTCAGCACGAAGGTGGGAACCAGCGCCTTCTGCAGCCACAGGCGGGGTGCAGCGGGGTCTTGGTGGAGGTGGGAAGCGGAATTTGAGCATCAGGTGACAGCGACCGTCCCCACGCCCTCCGAGTCTTCTGTACTCCAGGACCCACACCTGGTCTTGAGAACGATTAAGCCCAAACTGAACTGCGCCGGTCCCCAGAGCAGCTGGAGAGTCCAAGGGCAGGCGCGGGCTAGGGATCCCGGGGTTGGGGAGGAGGCCTCAGGAACCCAAGGTCGGCCTCCTCCCGGACGCCCCCCGCCCCGGCGCACGCCCACCTCCCCGCTTCCAGTCCCTCTCCCCAACTTCAGCCCTCTGCCCCGCGAGCCCGCTCCGCACTCCGCTGCCCTCGCCCCCCGCAGCCCGGCCCGCCTCGCCTCCTCCCGACCCCCTTACCTTTCCATTCTTGGGGCTGCCGTTAAGGAACAGGGTCACCCGCCTCATTGCGTTGCCCCCACCGGATCCTGAGTGAGTCGCCACCCTCCCACCTGTCTCTCCTCCCACCTTTTTCTTCTCCCGCCCTTCCCCTCCCTCCACCCACTCGAACTCTCCTCCCTTCGCCACCTTCCTTCCTTTACTGACACACGCACACACAAACACGCACTCTCCGTCCCACACCCCAAGGTTGGCCGGTCCTCCTTCCCACCCCGCCCCTGGGCTCTTCAGTCAGTCTGGGGCCCTTCCCCCACCTCTCCCAGACTGACTCTAAGCTTCGCCAATCATCGGGCAGCGCAGGGCAGCACTCAACCAATCATCCCCCTGCACTGGGTGGGCTCTCACTAACCCAGCCCAGGTGGAAGGAGGGAAGAGAGGCTGCTGTCTAGCCGACAGGGAACGATTATCAGCCAATCAGAGCTCAACCTGAAGCCGAACGGCGGCTCAAAGCATTACTGAGCAGGCGCAAAGCCAACACCAGGTAGAAGTAATCTGCATACGAAGGCGGGGTTTGAGAGAAGGAGGTGGAGCGCTGGAAGTGATCCATAACCAGTCAGCGCCTCCCAACTTTAACACCTCCCCCTCGCCCAACCCACAGAGGAAACGGCTGAGGCTGGGGCTCGCTGATTGGGTAAGAGCCGGTCAGCTTTTCTGTTCTGATTGGTCCAAGGATTCTTTTCGAAGTTTGCAGCATCCAATCGAAAGGCGGGCTACGGCGTTTAGAAACTACCGAAGGGATCATCCGCGAGGCTCTCACAGAAAGTATTCCCTGCGGACAGAGGTCAACAGCTGGTCTCTTTGGTCAGTGTGTTATCGGCAGCTAGAGGTGGTGTCTCTTCGAGCCCGCGAAGCCTCTTCTTTCCCTGGGACGGCGATGTAGAGGCCTGGCAGGGTTCGGAGTGCGCGCGCACACGTGCGGGTGGCGGCGGCGTAGAGATTCGCAGAGTAACGCCTGGACGTGGAGGAGGCGGGGCCGGCGATTTGAATCGGGTGGCGGTCCGAGCCCTCGCGGAAGCAAGGCGGTAAGGGACTCCGGCCCCAGGTTGGGATGTTGGGGGTGGGGGATCTGGGACCCCCCCCTTGCGGATGGCTTGACGGCCGATAGTTGTTTTCTCAAGCGAATGCTTCAGGAACAAACAGCTGAGATCTAGAAGGCACGGCAGCCCCAACATTCATCGGAGTAGGGTTCAAAATAAACCCTACGGGAGGTAAGGCAAGTGATCTGATTGGGATTTCAGAGACTAGTGCAGATTCAAGGCTTCCCTGAAAGCTCTGACAGTAGAGTCTGCCTACAATGCGGAAGACCTGGGTTCGATCCCTGGGTTGGGAAGATCCCGGGAGAAAGGAATGGCAACCCGCTCCAGTCTTATTACCTGGATAGTCCCATGGACAGAGGAGCCTGGCTGTCTACAGTCCATGGGGTCGCAGAGTCGGATAAGACTAAGCATAGCACAGTGCCGCAGAGCTGTTTCTTCGGAGGGCGTGGGGGGGGCGGTTCTCAGCAGTGTGTTCCACTGGATCACCCTTGTGCTTTTTAATATGCAAACTCCTGAGGTCTGGGCAGACCTCCTGAATTATAATTTTGGGGAGTCTGCAAAAGGTGCGTCTCTAACAGAGTGCCCAGATAAGTCCGATGTTCCCTAAGGAACGTCCTTGGCTTATGGGGTCTGCTTCGTTTCATCCTGAAGAGCAGTCTCCTCCATTGCTCTTTAATTTGAGGTCCTAAAGTAGTCTTTTGACACCTGTTTTCGTGCCAGTGTAGATTGTGTTGGGCTTCCCTGGTAAAAAGAATCCACCTGTCAGCGTAGGAGCTGTCTGGTTCAATTCCTGGGTCGGGAAGATCCCCTGGAGAAGCAAATGGCAACCCACTCCAGTATTCTTGCCTGGGGTATCCCATGGAAAGAGGAGCCTGGCTGGCTACAGTCCATGGGGACACAAAAGAATTGAACACGACTTGGCGACTAAACAGCAACAACATGGATTGTATTAGAATTCAGTCTTGAAAGAGGATCTTAATCAAATCACATTAATCTTGAGGTGAGGTTATTTTTCTTTTTCCTCCTCTCTCTTTAGATGGATACTTGTTCACAAGACAGCGAGCCCCTTCAAACCAAGGAGTCTCCTATTAATAACGCTGGTATGTAGAGATCTGTTGTCTCTGTGAAATTAAAGGTTTAAATATTTATCTTCTAATGATGTTTAACCTCTACCACATGTTGTCTGTTTTAGGAAAAACTCCTTTCATTTTGGGAAATGGGAAGCTTGTAACTCCCCACAAGCAGGCACCTGAAATGACTCCTAATCGTTACACGTCAGAGACTTTTAAATCACCTTTGAACTTTTCCACAGTAACTGTGGAGCAATTGGGAATTACACCTGAAAGCTTTGTAAATAACTCTTCAGGTAAGAAATGTTGTCCCTTTGTTGCAGTGCTTTTAAAAGTTTAAAAATTAAACTCTGTACTGTTCACCTACCCCATCTAGCTTAGCATGTTATGTATCTAAATTGATTGGCTCTCAAACATACTAGATCAGGGTCCCAGGGCACCAAGATTATGTTGTTCCTGATTCACAGCTATGCTCCCTATTAAACTGGAGAAGAATATGTGTGCAAATTGCTCTTTGACCCAACACGTGGAATACAGGAGAGTGTATGCCCTAAATAGCAATACATTCAACAGTCATGTATAGCAAAAATGAGAGAAAGCTAAAAGGCACTAAGAAAATGTGAAATTGAAAGAGTAGGGAATGCCTCTTCAAACTTACAAACAGAAAATTGACCTGGGCTAATCTCCCTTATAGAGTAGAAATAAAATTCACTTTTGAAGTCTTTTTTTGCTGGAGAAGAAAGAAATAATAGGAATGGAACAGCATTTAACTATGGAGGAAAATGTGCTTGAAAGCCAAAGGGCACTAGCTTAATAACACATGATGGAGACCATACCATAGTGGCAAACCATCCTGTGCTCCCTTCTCAAGAACATCCCACTTCGCACTTCCCTGGTGGTCCAGTGGTTAAGACTCCAAGGTCCCAATGCAGAGGGCCAAGGTTGGATCTTGGTCTGGAAACTAGATCCTGCATGCCACAACTAAAAAAAAAACAGGAAGAAAAACACTCTTAGACCTTTAGAAAAGCTAGACTTCGTGTGTTTAGGTATGCAGCTGGAATTCAGGGTAATGTGCTAAAGGTAGACAAATATCAAGGAGAAACAAATCGTCTTGAGATAGCAGAACTTGGAAGTATGTGCCAAGGGGGAGATTGTCCTTGGAGATTAGACTAATTCAGATAAAGGGAAATTCTTAGTCCAAAGCAAGCCATTACCAATCCTGTGCAGGAAATATGAAACAAAATATGAGATGTGTTAATTCAAATGTGTTACACAACTATTTGATAAATGCTTTCTATATTCTGCACACAGCTCCAGGGCATGGAATAAATCAGTAGTTAAAACGAAGGTCTCTACCCAAAAACTGATGATGTGTGAACAGTCTTCTTTACGGTTTTCCATTTAGATTTCTATATCACTTTTTTACCATGTTCTCTCTCAGGCTAGTGGATCATGGGGGTGTTCAGGGCATGATTACTGATTTTTGCCTTTTGTTTTGTTCCAACTTAAAATAGAGTTTTCATTACAGGAAAGTCATCACCATACCTTAAAAAATCCAGACGGCGCTCTACAGTTGGTCTTCGGGGCCTTCCTGAAACAAATCATCTAATTCGTTTCGTTGCCGAGCAGCAGAGTTTAAAGAATGCTTCATTGACCCAGACTTCCCCTTTTCAGGTATGGTGTTCTTCTAAGTTCCATCATGAATTCTTTTAGGAGGATGTTTTTCTGTTTAGAAAGCTTTTGTACAGTGTTGGAGCTCTGCAGTGCACCTCATCTGTCTTGAATCTGGTGAGAGAATATCTTCTCTGTGTCTTACAGAGATACTGGCCTTAGCAGAAATGTTGATGTTGAGCATGGATCTAGTAAGAGTTATGAGATGCTGTATGGAAATGGCATTCTGGAAGTGCAACTGCTGTGCATTGGCATGTAGGGATAAGAGTCGCCCTCCCTCCCCATAAAATATATTTGGGATACTTTGTGGAAAGGAGCTAAGTATTTGTCTGTTGATGGGAAAGTATTTAGATGTTTTTGTCAATTTTTATTAGACTAATAAATGCTACCAAAAAGTCAAATAGTAGAAGACTTGTGGTGAAAGACAGTCCCTGGCTTGTCCTTCTGTGGCTCTTTTGGTCTTGACCTTCTTATTTTAAAAGGTACTTTTATTGGCACTTCTTTATCTTTCAGTTTTAGACCCTGTATATATGGAAGGCTGTTTAGTGCACTGTAAGCCTTCTCAAAAATTATCTGCAGGTTCCTAGGAATCCCTGAGTCCCATCCAAAAGGCCTATGAGGTCAAAATTATGTTTTGAAACAACACTAAGATGGTAATTTGCCCTTTTTTCACTCTATTGATGTTACATTCGTCGTGTAAAAGCTGATAGCACCAAGCAGTCATTTTACCTTCATCACTGTTCAGCATTCACAGGAAATAAGTCCAGTTTCACTTAACTTCCTTGATGAAGCAATAAAAAATCATCCATTTTAATTTTTCAACCCTGAAATATTATGTGTGATGAAATGGGAAGTGGACACCATGCACTTTCAAAGTATATACCAAAGTGTGGTGGATGTTTCCAGAAAAATCATGGATGTGACTGTCGGCACTGTGAGTTGAACTAGCTATTATTTTCATGGAGCATTGTATTTTTATGACGAACAGACATGGTTAGCCAGACTTGGGAATGTGGCTGGCATTTTCTCAGAAATAAACAGTGAACTTGCCATTTCAAGAAAATATAGGTATTTCTTCCCAATGAAAAAAATTCAAGTTTTTCAGAGAGAATCAGAATTATGAAAAATTTGTATTCAGTAAGTTCATTTGTATGAACATACTGGACAACTTCCCAGTGACAGCTTTTCTGATGGACCCATGAGGTTATTTGTTGGGGGCCAGCATGAGGAACTCCGCCCATGGCAAAGGTCATGAGGAAAGGGAGCTTCAGCATACGCAAAGGCGTGGCCAAGTCTCAGGAAATTCCCCTGCTCCTGAGCATCTAACCCCAAAACCAGAGTCTGTCCTGTACTCTCACCTACGGGGCGCTCTCCCCCATAACTGTTTCTCTCCGAGAAGGAGTAAATGTGCAGCTCCAAGGCAGTAAAAATTCCTGGGCGTGACTAGAGTGTTTCAACTTACTGGACTCTCTGAAGGTTATCTAGCCTGCCTGTATAGGTTCCTCCAGCGGCAACAGCCCTCCAACCTTGAGAGGCATGAGATGTTTTGACTTACTAAAGGCAAATTCTTGTGGAAGGTTAGAAATTATTAGTATAGTGGGTTGGATGGGAATTATATTGATAAAGGTTTCCTCAATTGTTGTGTCAATAATTGCCGCTAATTCTCTGCCCTAGGTGGGACAAGGGCGTCTCAGATTAAACCTCTCTGTGGACACATGATTGTTTACTACCTCTCAACCATAAACAGCACAGAGTTTTGGAGTATTTTGAGAATCTTAATTAACATAGGACTTTTTCTTGTTGTTGAGTCAATGATCGCCGCCAGGCCTCCATATCCTTTAGGTACCTGGAAATGTATTAAATCAATGTATTTGGAATGTAGAAAAGGAAATATAGTAGTTTTTGATGTTAGCAATATTAGACTTTCTGAGTTAATGAATTTTCTCTCTTGTAATAGATCACTGTACTTTGTTATAAATCACTGTACAGAGGATGAGATGGCTGGATGGCATCAGCGACTTGATGGACATGAGTTTGGGTGGACTCTGGGAGTTGGTGATGGACAAGGAGGCCTGGCGTGCTGCAATTCTTGGGGTTGTAAAGAGTCAGACATGACTGAGTGACTGAACTGAACTGACAGAAGCTTTTGGGCTTCTCTGGTGGCTCAGTGGTAAAGAATCCTCCTGCCAAGCAGGAGAAGTGGGTTTGATTCCTGAGTCAGGGAAGATCCCCTGGAGCAGGAGATGGCAACCTGCTCCAGGAATGCCTGGAAAAATCCCAAGGGCAAAGGAGACTGGTGGCTACAGTCCATGGGGTCGCAGAGTTGGACACGACTTAGTGACTAAACAATAAGCACAGATTTCACCTAGATTAGAGTTTGAGTAACTGGGGGCCATCGCTTTGCCAGGTTAACACACAGGATTCCCCACTAGATAACAGCACAGGTGAAACAGCCTAGTTCAAGTTGTGAAGGAGGTAATTAAGTCAATGATGGGCAGTTAGTGCCGGAACCAAGCAGGTGAGGCAAATGGCTAGGATATTAAGTCCTGAGGAGGGAGGTGGGAGTTCCAGCTGGAATTGAGGCTTTCTGTGCTTGGTGATGGGTATCTTAGCCATCTGGGCATTGGCACGAGGGGTGGGAGATGGTGAGGAGAGAGCAGAACATGGCAACCTGCCTTTTGTGCTGCCTGCTTTTAAGCCCCTTTTCTATGGGACCAGCTTCTGTTTGCCTCTCTCTTCCTAATTTCATCTGTTCAACTTAATAGAGGTAAGTTTGTTTTTAGGCAAAGACTATAGGCCCTGCTCGGGGCTGCTGCAGGCCTGATGGTGACCTGAGAGGCTGTGGCCAGAACCTGCACATCTCTCCGGGGACTAGGCCATGTCCTGATGCCAGCCAGCCCTGAGGGAGCCTCTGGACAGCAGTTCCCAGGGGGATGAGCGCCGGGCACCCGGCAGAGTCAGTGGGACAGTGCTCTGAGGTAGCTGGTCCTCTTTGGGCAGCCAGCAGTGTCTGGTGGCCTGTCAGGCAGAGTCCCAGTGTCTCTGGGGGCCATGGCCAGAAGCGTGGAAGCCACCAGGCTGCTGTCCAGCTCCTGGGAGTTGAGGGTGAGCCTTGTGTGCGTGGGCCAGGACCTTGAGGCCGTGATGGGGAGATGCTAAGCGAGCTGGAGCTCTTCCTGAAGCCCCCACCAGCTGCGTCCCGAGGGCTCGCTGGTCCTTGTGCGGCCTACAGGTGCAGCCTACACCTTGAGCTCCAGTCAGATGTGGTGATGGGCAAGCATCGGCATGGAGGACACAACTATGGACTACACGACCGGCTCTTTCTGTGCTTGGACGTGACCTCCAGCGACATGCAGGGTGAGCACAAGACCTGCCTGGAGCCTGGCCACAAGCTTCACGGCCTCCTGCCCCATCAGTGTCTTCGCACCTAAAGAGAAGCTCCCTGACTCTCCCAACCTGAAGCTCCAGCTCAAGGCCAAGGTGAACTCAGACAAGAGGGTGAAACATCCTCCATGATTTTCTCCATCCCTTTTCTTCATCTGGGCTTCCCTGGTGGCTCAGCTGGTAAAGAATCTGCCTGCAATGTGGGAGACATTGGTTTGATCCCTGGGTTGGGAAGATCCCTGGAGAAGGGAAAAGCTACCCACTGCAGTGTTCTGGCCTGGAGAGTTCCATGGACCATATAGTCCATGAGGTTGCAAAGAGTCAGACATGACTGAGCAACTTTCACTTCTTCATCTACTACATTTCTAAGATAATGACCTTGGATGAAGGATATATTATCTTGATTGGGAGGTCAAAGGGACTGGGACCCTTTGCAGAAAACAATGAGATCTGGGCTGGTCCACATGGGGTCATCAGTAGGAGATGTAAGGTGGAAAGGTCAGAATATTGAATCTATGCAAAGCACTCTAACTTCTTAACACAAGTTTCATGGGAAAAGGGAACGAGACAAAAGCAAGCAAAGATCATTTAACTAAATGTGACAACCTTTTATTAAACCAATTTCTAAAAATTGGATTGCTATGCATCAACTCAAGGAAGATGGACCCTCCAAAAAAGACCTGATCTAGAAAAAGTAGGCCAGAAATGGAAATGAGAAACAGTGTATTCTAGGAAACACCAAACCAAATGTTTGGAAGACTTACTTTCCTTTCCTAGAACTGGACTGGGGCATTCTGGGACCAGGTGTTCAAGTCTTAAAATCTGCAAAGGAAGCAGAAAAGCATGTTTCTTCAGTGCTCCCCAAATTTCTTTGATCATTAAAATCATCTAGAGGAATTTGGAAAATTAAAAATTTAAAATTACTGGCCCGTCTCAGGCCCAGTGTGTTAATTAATGGAATCTCTAGCACTCCAAGTGATTCTTATCATGAAAGTGTGGAGGATGCACTACTCCACCTAGTCAGTTAATTAAAAGTTTCATTTAATAAGTGAGCAATTAATGAAGACCTCACTTGTTTGCTTGGGCTTCCCAGGTGGCTCAGCGGTAAAGAAGCTGCCTTGCCAGTGCAGGAGACAGGGGTTTGATCCTTGGTCAGGAAGATCCCCTAGAAGGAAATGGCAATCCAGTATTCTTGCATGGGAAATTCCATGGACAGAGGAGCCTGGCAGCCTACAGTCCATGGAGTTGCAAAGAGTTGGACAAGACTTAGTGACTAAAACAACAATGCTTGTTTGCTTAGGGTGTATATTCTGGCCCATAGATTCTGAATTCAGGAGATAATTTTGAAAGTATTGTTTCCCAAATAAATATTCTGTCTTTTATCTACCCTGCCCTCCCCCCCCATAAAAAGGAAAAAAAAAAAGTCTGCCAAAGAATAGGACTCCATCATACAACCAGATGGTGACTGTGATACTCATAAAGCCTCCCTCCATCACCAGTGACATGCCTTTTACCAAACTCTTCACTGTCATTTGGGCTTCACCTTTGAAGCTCCAAGGTCACCCCATCCAAAGATAATGGTCATTGAATTGGAAATGTAATTACATGATTGTTAATCAAATCTATTTTCTCCAGACTGAAGAAACAACTGAAATGGTCCGTGGGGAGCTTCTTCCTGTTATGGCAACTGGAAAAGGATGTGGAACTTGGACTTTGATGAGAAGGTTGACTCCATGTAAGCCTCCTGGGTATGTGAGGGGAGCAGCAGCAGTTGGTTTCATTTTTGAAAGATCAGAATTTTCTTTATCCCTTGAAGGCCTTAATTAATTTTCTGGACCATGAGCTGTGCCTTCAAAGAACATGGAGGACTGATCAGATTTCTAGTGCTTGACCTGCAGAGCAGTGATGGTAAGTGAACGTTTCTGCTGACATTCTGAAATTGACATGCTGACAAGTGAAGTGTGGCCTGGAAATCTCTCTTCCATCACTGCAAATGTTCAGTGTTTGTCAGGGTGGAGGTTTTGGGTAGTTCTCCTCCCAGAGTTCCAAAAGTAGGAGTTCCTGCCGTGACCATGTGAAGGGCTGAGTCGCATGGACCACTTTCTAATGTTGGACAGAGTGAGTGGGTGGCTTTGGGCACCTGTTTCATGTTCACTGGTGTCTGAAAGGCTACTCTAGAGATTCCCTAGGGGAAATTTGTCCTAAGTCTGAGATATGGTATCTTTCAACTGTCTGTTTTGTGGCCTAAAATCCTCAAGTTTGCAGATGACATCCAGCCAGGTAAATAGATCTCACTTCAAGGGCCAACCTCAACAGAGTGACAGGGGGGTGCCTGAGGGCAGGGAGGATGCCAAACCTTCCCTGGGCCCAAAGGGGAAAGAGCCTTGAGATTGTTACTAATGTCCTTCCTCATGGATGATGGGCGTGGGTGGAAATCATACAATGTTAAGATTAACATGTAGGTTGTGGCAGAGTTTCTGTGCTTTGTTTCTGCACTTAGATTACAAACTACTTGAGGGCATACTTTGGGAGTCGTTCATTTACAGAGCAGGCCATCGGTTCTTTGGGACAACCTCTTCTCTTGCCCTTTAAAAAGCAATTAAAAAAAATGTGTGCTTTAAAAACAGAGCAGGTTTAAAATGAATAATCGACAGGGACCTACTTTATAGCACAGGGAACTCTGCTCAATGTTATGTGGCAGCCTGGATGGGAGGGGAGTTTGGAGGAGAATGATAACATGTATATGTGTGGCTGAATCCCTTCCCTGTTCACCTGAAACTATCACAACATTGTGAATGGGCTGTTGTTACTGTTTAGATGCTAAGCCATGTCTGACTCTTTGTGACTCCATGGACTATAGCCTGCCAGTCTCCTCTGTCTATGAGATTTCCTGGGCAAGAATACTGGAGTGTATTGCCACTTCCTTCTCCAGGGGATCTTCCTGACTCAGGGATTGAACCTGCATCTTCTACATTTCAGGTGTATTCTTTACCACTGAGATACCTGGGAGCTCCCAATTGGCTATACTCCAATACTAAATAAAAAGTTAAAAAAAAAAAAGCAGCATTGTCACACCCACTTCCTTCAGAAACCCCCATCACCCAAGACTATCCAACCACACTGTGGAGGGAATTTTACCGAATGTCTTGTCTAAACACAAAGAGTTCCATTGCTTACCCTCCATCTGAATCTTCTCTGGATTATTCAGGACTCTGGCTTGGCTGCATGGAGTGCTAACTTGACTCTTATGCCTAAACTGTGTGGGAGTTTATTTTTCTGTCTTAACAAGAATTCGGGAGGTGAGCTTCTCACACGCAGCAGTGCCATTGTGGTGTCAATTTTCCAGGCTTCCTCTGTCTTTGTGCTCTGCCATTTCAAGCATGTGGTTTTCATCCTCAGGCTTATCACCTTGCGGTAATAAGAGGACTGTTCCCCTGCAGGCCTCAGGTCTTCTGTTCCAGGAGGAGAAGGGAGGAGAGCATCCATCATGGGCATGTCAGTTGAGCTGGCCCCTTTTTGTCACCCTCCAGTAGATTTCTGCCTCCATCTCACCAGCCAGAATTGGGTCACATGGCTACTTCTAGCTGCAAGGGAGTCTGAAGTGTTTCTGGGTTTAAGCAGGAAGGGCAGAGCAGACACTGGGTAGGTGCCAGGAGCCAGCATGGGCCATCCCACCCATGACAAGGTCATGTGGAAGAGAACTGTTAAACAAGGCTTCGGGACTCAAGGGGCTCCCTAGACCAGCTCGAGCATCTACCCCCAAAACCAGAATCTGTCTGTCTTACTGTTTGTGCCTTTCACTAACTCTCCTGACATACAGGGGGCTTTTCCCAACCACCTTTCTCTGGAAAAATCAACTTAGGCTCTAGCTAATAAGTCTCCTGGACATGAGAAGAATATTTCAGATCAACCCCCCTCTGTTAGCATTCTAGCTTGCTTGGCAGGTTTATCCAGACTCTTGTAGCTACGCATATGATTGTTCACAGCCTTCCAACTGTGAGAGGCACAGGAAGCCTAAAACATAGAGCCTTTCAAAGAGTTAAAAGTTATTAGAGCAGTACTAGTGCTGGTGTAGGATTTCATTATTGGGCCAATGCTTGTTGCTAAGTTCCCATATCTCTTATCCACTGTGCACCTGGAAGTGCATTAGTTAACATAGTTGGAATGTAAGAAAAACAAGTATAGCCTTGAATTTAACCACATCAGACCTTTGAGCTAATTGGTTCTTTCTTGTAACTCACTGCACCTTTGCTCTGTGAGAAATGTAACTCTGTTTAGCATTTTCTGAGGCTGACATAGATTAGAAATAAAAGAAAAAACACTTTGAGGGAAAATAAGTTTTCTGATTGAGCAGCCTTTATCAAAAGAGGGTCATAAAATGTTCACAGGCCTCCAAGGCCAGAAGATAATGTACACAACATCATTTGTGGTAAAGGTTTGCAGAAAAAATCCTGGTTTCGATAAGGGCAAAACTGCTGGAATGTTTGGGCTGACTCTGTATGACCTTGCATCTTTCATTTCCCTCTATGTACAAATTAAGGTATAAAAGTCCTTTTTGAAAATAAAGTAATGGTCCTCGCTCGAAGAAGCTTAGTCACCCCGTGTCTCTTTCTTTCTTTTTTCTTTCTCTCTCTTACTCTCTTTTTCAGGCTGATCCCTTGGTGCATAGAGGCTCCCTGTATTCACTTATCTGCCTGCATTTCTAAGACCTGAATGGGAATACATTCTGTGTCTTCACTCTCTTGGGAGACTGGAAGGGCACCTGTGGCCTCCGTGAACAGGGCAAACTCCTTGTCTCGGGGTTTTATTGGCTTTCTATGTAGACAAAGGAATACCAGCCTCTTTCTCTCCTCTATTCCTCTCTCATTCATTCATTCATTCATTCATTTGCCAACACCATTTCTTCTTCAGGTTCCCCTGGATCCTGTGGGGGCTGGACCCTGGCAGGTAAGCAACCAGCCTGGAGAGGCACAGCCTCCCAGTCACCTCCTCATCTTCCTTTTGTGGCCTGAAGACATTCCCCACACCTCCAGACATACTGGTTCCAGACTCCTTACCCATCTCAAATATCTGCAAACCCTGGGTAGTCATGGAGGCTCAGATCTCCTTGTAGGGGGCAGACATCTGTCTCACTTTGGATTCCACACCATATTCATGGTGAGACCACATTTCCCCTGGGTCCATCCAGCTCATGAGTGCATGCTGTGGGATCACTGGAGTTGGCCACTCCTCCTCAGCATGGGACCCTTCTAACAGACAGCCTTCTCTTGGAGCCTCTCCATTAGCCTGGCCAAGGCTTTGCCAGCTGCCCTGAAACCTCATTTCCTCTCCCCTCCCTCTTCTCCTGGTTGTTAGGTCTGCATCATGTTCTGAAAGCTCTCCTCTCCCTTTCCTGCTTCTTCCCCTCTTATCCTTTACAGGCATCCCCCCTCTCCCCCTCAAAAAAAAGCCTGTTGTGCATCTAACACTATCTTAATGTCTGCCACTTGGAGGGCTGACACTGACTTGCTTCCCTGCCCACATGTTCAGAGCCTTCCTTTTATCTGGAGAAACTTCACTCTGATCTCCACTTTGCGCTGGGAGGCACATAGTTTCCCTTGGAACCTCATTATCCCCCTGGCTTCTGTAGAAGGAGGAGCCCAAGGTGGATTCTTCGTTTGAATGCTTTTGCCAATATTTTTCTGTGTCACAAAATGAATCAGTCACATTGACTGAGTTTGTTATGTGCCAGGTTTGTTTTCCATGCTGGAGGAGACCACAGTTTAGCAGCCCAGGTACCTGCCCTCCTGGCTGCTCACAGGCTAGTGGATTTAGGGAAGGGTCTTACTTTTTCAGTGATAAGGGGTGTGTTCTACCTACCTGTAGTCCCTCCATACCCTGGGGTCCCATCTAGCATTTCTACCTTGAGCCTCTCTGCCACTTCCCTGGCAAATTATAGGAGAAGCAGAGCAGCTATTGCCCCTGCATCCAGTGCATCAAAAGTCCAGGTACCACGGGCCTGGTGTAACCATGGCAACCTTAATGGGGCGCAATGACCCAGCATCAATCCAGCCCTAAGCTCACTGTAAAATGAGAGGAAGGTCTGTCTCTGCTCCACATCTTTTGGAGGGAAGGGTGCCATGCTCCCTGTGGTGTCCAAGAGGTTTCCCTCACCCTCAGAATGAAGGAGAGCAGGAAACCCTGATGTCAATGCAGGAAGTTTTCTGTGGCCTGTGACCTGGTTCATCTGGCCATTTATTTATGTGCCCTGGATCTGCCTTGGAATTGCTAAATAAAGCCACGTGGGCACTCCAGCCATGGAAGGAACATGGGGCATCTTACATGCAAATATGCATGTACCTGATGCACACTGCCAGATGCGTGGATGAGGCGGAACTGCCTGTGCATAATTCTTACATCTGTCAGTTGTCTCTCTTCACCTTGCGTGCCTGGGAACGGCTCCATTGCAGTGTCCTCTGGGTGCCAGTGAAACGTTTTCTGCTCCCTTTGCTGAGAGCTGCCTTCGCCATGGCCTCCAGGTTTTGCCCCAGCAAAACTGCAGCACACCAGGCTTCCCTGTCCTTCATCATCTTCTGTTTGCTGTTTCCTGTCCCCTGAGCAGTCCTCCCTGACTTCAAGCAAGCACTCGACCTCCAGTGACCCTCTCTTCCATCTCTGTCTCCCCTGAGTCCTAACTTTCTACATGTAACCTTGCTCATGTGCGTTCTGGTTTGTTTTTGTTCTCTCTTCTCACTTGCATGTCACTTGGGTGTCTATCATGTTTGTCTCCTTAGCATCTAGCCAAGGGCCTGGCCCAGAGCAGGTGCTCAATATATGCCCATTGAATGACCAATTGGATGCTTTTTCCAGGCCCTTGATATCCACCAGTGGCAGCAATACTGGGGATCTGTAACTAGATGCAGTACAGGGAAGACTCCCATCTTGAAGGACATTATTTTCTTTTTTGAAAGCTGCTCCCTTGCCTCTCCAGTTGCTCAGTCGTGTCTGACTCTCTGTGACTCCAAGAACTGCAGCACACCAGGCTTCCTTGTCCTTCACCATCTTCTGTTTGCTCAAGCTCATGTCCATTGAGTTAGTGATGCCCTTCTGGGTGCTGTGACATTTAGTGAGAGTTCTCATCTGTTGGAGAGAGCAGAGTGTTCTTGGGAGATGGGGAATCTGTGGTTGAGGGGAGGGCGATAGAAAGGGAGCAGCTCTGCTCTCCATCTTTTGTTAAAAGTTATTAGAGTAGTACTAGTGCTGGTGTAGGATTTCATTATTGGGCCAATGCTTGTTGCTAAGTTCCCATATCTCTTATCCACTGTGCACCTGGAAGTGCATTAGTTAACATAGTTGGAATGTAAGAAAAACAAGTATAGCCTTGAATTTAACCACATCAGACCTTTGAGCTAATTGGTTCTTTCTTGTAACTCACTGCACCTTTGCTCTGTGAGAAATGTAACTCTGTTTAGCATTTTCTGAGGCTGACATAGATTAGAAATAAAAGAAAAAACACTTTGAGGGAAAATAAGTTTTCTGATTGAGCAGCCTTTATCAAAAGAGGGTCATAAAATGTTCACAGGCCTCCAAGGCCAGAAGATAATGTACACAACATCATTTGTGGTAAAGGTTTGCAGAAAAAATCCTGGTTTCGATAAGGGCAAAACTGCTGGAATGTTTGGGCTGACTCTGTATGACCTTGCATCTTTCATTTCCCTCTATGTACAAATTAAGGTATAAAAGTCCTTTTTGAAAATAAAGTAATGGTCCTCGCTCGAAGAAGCTTAGTCACCCCGTGTCTCTTTCTTTCTTTTTTCTTTCTCTCTCTTACTCTCTTTTTCAGGCTGATCCCTTGGTGCATAGAGGCTCCCTGTATTCACTTATCTGCCTGCATTTCTAAGACCTGAATGGGAATACATTCTGTGTCTTCACTCTCTTGGGAGACTGGAAGGGCACCTGTGGCCTCCGTGAACAGGGCAAACTCCTTGTCTCGGGGTTTTATTGGCTTTCTATGTAGACAAAGGAATACCAGCCTCTTTCTCTCCTCTATTCCTCTCTCATTCATTCATTCATTCATTCATTTGCCAACACCATTTCTTCTTCAGGTTCCCCTGGATCCTGTGGGGGCTGGACCCTGGCAGGTAAGCAACCAGCCTGGAGAGGCACAGCCTCCCAGTCACCTCCTCATCTTCCTTTTGTGGCCTGAAGACATTCCCCACACCTCCAGCCATACTGGTTCCAGACTCCTTACCCATCTCAAATATCTGCAAACCCTGGGTAGTCATGGAGGCTCAGATCTCCTTGTAGGGGGCAGACATCTGTCTCACTTTGGATTCCACACCATATTCATGGTGAGACCACATTTCCCCTGGGTCCATCCAGCTCATGAGTGCATGCTGTGGGATCACTGGAGTTGGCCACTCCTCCTCAGCATGGGACCCTTCTAACAGACAGCCTTCTCTTGGAGCCTCTCCATTAGCCTGGCCAAGGCTTTGCCAGCTGCCCTGAAACCTCATTTCCTCTCCCCTCCCTCTTCTCCTGGTTGTTAGGTCTGCATCGTGTTCTGAAAGCTCTCCTCTCCCTTTCCTGCTTCTTCCCCTCTTATCCTTTACAGGCATCCCCCCTCTCCCCCTCAAAAAAAAGCCTGTTGTGCATCTAACACTATCTTAATGTCTGCCACTTGGAGGGCTGACACTGACTTGCTTCCCTGCCCACATGTTCAGAGCCTTCCTTTTATCTGGAGAAACTTCACTCTGATCTCCACTTTGCGCTGGGAGGCACATAGTTTCCCTTGGAACCTCATTATCCCCTTGGCTTCTGTAGAAGGAGGAGCCCAAGGTGGATTCTTCGTTTGAATGCTTTTGCCAATATTTTTCTGTGTCACAAAATGAATCAGTCACATTGACTGAGTTTGTTATGTGCCAGGTTTGTTTTCCATGCTGGAGGAGACCACAGTTTAGCAGCCCAGGTACCTGCCCTCCTGGCTGCTCACAGGCTAGTGGATTTAGGGAAGGGTCTTACTTTTTCAGTGATAAGGGGTGTGTTCTACCTACCTGTAGTCCCTCCATACCCTGGGGTCCCATCTAGCATTTCTACCTTGAGCCTCTCTGCCACTTCCCTGGCAAATTATAGGAGAAGCAGAGCAGCTATTGCCCCTGCATTCAGTGCATCAAAAGTCCAGGTACCACGGGCCTGGTGTAACCATGGCAACCTTAATGGGGCGCAATGACCCAGCATCAATCCAGCCCTAAGCTCACTGTAAAATGAGAGGAAGGTCTGTCTCTGCTCCACATCTTTTGGAGGGAAGGGTGCCATGCTCCCTGTGGTGTCCAAGAGGTTTCCCTCACCCTCAGAATGAAGGAGAGCAGGAAACCCTGATGTCAATGCAGGAAGTTTTCTGTGGCCTGTGACCTGGTTCATCTGGCCATTTATTTATGTGCCCTGGATCTGCCTTGGAATTGCTAAATAAAGCCACGTGGGCACTCCAGCCATGGAAGGAACATGGGGCATCTTACATGCAAATATGCATGTACCTGATGCACACTGCCAGATGCGTGGATGAGGCGGAACTGCCTGTGCATAATTCTTACATCTGTCAGTTGTCTCTCTTCACCTTGCGTGCCTGGGAACGGCTCCATTGCAGTGTCCTCTGGGTGCCAGTGAAACGTTTTCTGCTCCCTTTGCTGAGAGCTGCCTTCGCCATGGCCTCCAGGTTTTGCCCCAGCAAAACTGCAGCACACCAGGCTTCCCTGTCCTTCATCATCTTCTGTTTGCTGTTTCCTGTCCCCTGAGCAGTCCTCCCTGACTTCAAGCAAGCACTCGACCTCCAGTGACCCTCTCTTCCATCTCTGTCTCCCCTAGAGTCCTAACTTTCTACATGTAACCTTGCTCATGTGCGTTCTGGTTTGTTTTTGTTCTCTCTTCTCACTTGCATGTCACTTGGGTGTCTATCATGTTTGTCTCCTTAGCATCTAGCCAAGGGCCTGGCCCAGAGCAGGTGCTCAATATATGCCCATTGAATGACCAATTGGATGCTTTTTCCAGGCCCTTGATATCCACCAGTGGCAGCAATACTGGGGATCTGTAACTAGATGCAGTACAGGGAAGACTCCCATCTTGAAGGACATTATTTTCTTTTTTGAAAGCTGCTCCCTTGCCTCTCCAGTTGCTCAGTCGTGTCTGACTCTCTGTGACTCCAAGAACTGCAGCACACCAGGCTTCCTTGTCCTTCACCATCTTCTGTTTGCTCAAGCTCATGTCCATTGAGTTAGTGATGCCCTTCTGGGTGCTGTGACATTTAGTGAGAGTTCTCATCTGTTGGAGAGAGCAGAGTGTTCTTGGGAGATGGGGAATCTGTGGTTGAGGGGAGGGCGATAGAAAGGGAGCAGCTCTGCTCTCCATCTTTTGGTGTTTATGTACATTTCTCAATCTTGATCCTACTGTCTTATTAAAAAGCACTCTGGGCTAAGCACAGCAAGCTGGGAGGTCTCAGGTAGAACCAGACAGATGTCTCTGTTTAACTCTGATTACATCCTGCTGTGTCTCCAAAATGAAAATGAAAAGCTCCTCCACCCCTGCCTCTTAGACTTCACTGGACCAGACACGAGTCATCCTCTTCAGCTAGCAGCCACCCAATGGAAAGGCGTGTTTCTACTCTTACTCTGCTGGGTGTTGCTCCCCCCCTCAGCTGCAATCCTGACAGGGGATAACAAGGTTATTGAATGTTTGAATGACTTGGGGCTGGAAGACAATTTATAAATGGATCAACACCCTTCTGTTTAGCATGGTGCTGGTGATGCAACACTCTCACTAGGACCTGGGTTAAATGCTCTGTGGCAGAAGCTTTGGTGAGAGGACAATGGGATGGGTCACACGCCTTTGACCAGTGACTACAGCTGTGTAATGACATCTGTCCCAGTCCTAGTGATGCTGAGTTTGAGCAAACTCTGGGAGATAGTGAAGGACAAGGAAGTCTGGCATGCTGCAGTCCATGGGGTTGAAAAGAGTTGGATGAACAACAAGTGATGTTGAACATTTTTTGAGCCTCTGGAGATTGCCTTCCCCTTTATTAGAGAGACTGGCATGCAGGCAATCCACGTGGAGAGCTGAGAAGTCCACTCTGTTAGGAGAGATGAGGAGGGGCTGGTAGCCACTTCAACACCCTCCCAGCCAGCCTGCTCTTGCCCTTGGCCACCTCTCTGCCTGTTTCTGGTTGTTACAGCAGGAGGGCAAATAGCTTGGTCCCTTATTGAGTACTGCTCCCTTCTCTGGATTGAACTCTCCAGCTCCTGAGTGTTCCAAAGGCTTTACTTCCCTCTGCTTGTGGCCCTTGGAGAAGGCAATGGCAACCCACTCCAGTACTCTTGCTTGGAAAACGCCATGGACAGAGGAGCCTGGTAGGCTACATTCCGTGGGGTCGCTAAGACTGAGCAACTTCACTTTTCACTTTCATGCACTGGAGAAGGAAATGGCAGCCCACTCCAGTGTTCTTGCCTGGAGAATCCCAGGAACAGAGGTGCCTGGTGGGCTGCCATCTATGGGACTGCACAAAGTTGGTCACGACTGAAGCGACTTAGCAGCAGCTTGTGGTCCTGGAACAGACAGGCTTGACTGTTCCTTTACTAAGGCTGATGTGATAAACTCCCAGTCTCTGTCCCCAAACGTGACATTTTCTAGGTGCTTTGGAGTTATTGAGCGGTTTTATTTTTCTGGCCTTACTTGTCCCTGTAGTCACAATCATTACTTTCCTCCTCTTCTGGCAGCCAGAGGATTTTGATGTCAAGCTTACCTTTCCTGAAACCTGATGAAAGGCACTGGGGCTGAACTGTCACCTGATGTCAGGGAACAGTTTACTCTGGGTGACATTTTGCTTGCTCCCCTGTGACTCTTCTTGTTCCTTCAGCAAGCCTTTTCAGAATCACTTAATTCCTTAGCGCCCATGCAGATTCTTCTGGTGTGAATGGGGCTGTGTTCTTCCTTGTCACATTAAATAATTTAAAATGGACTTCAGGGATTTCCCAGTGAGTACTCACTTCCTCCCATCACTGGGGCAGGAGTCTCCTCTGCTCCCCTCTGAAATGTGAGGTTAATTTTCTTTGCAGCACCTTTAAGTCTCAGGAGAGGTAAAATTGTGGTTGTTGGCTCTGAACTGGAAAACCTGGAAAGGACTTATGGGCTTGAGAAATGTAGAGGTGAGACTGGAGAGTTGGAAAATCTCACATTGGCATGTGAGATCGACAGTTGACAAGATGCCTCCTCACACATGTCTTTGGAACAGAATTCTTATGGCTCTGGATGTTTCCTTCCAGTGAAGTAGGGCAAAGTGAACCAAGTGTGTGGTGTCAGATATTGGGCACTGGAGTTAGGTGAAGGCAGAGATGACTTGTATGCAAAATCTCTGAGGTTGGGCTTGAGTGGTGGGCATCGTTCAGTTTAGCTTCAAGATATGGTGTTTTTAGAAAGAAGAAAGGAAGAAATATAGCCTAAATGTGTCCAGTGGACCACCAAATATTCTGATGCTTGAATAAAAAATAAGAAAATATTTTTATTAATTGAGTTCCTATTGTTAAAGAACCTTGTGTATATTATTTCTAATCATTACAAAAGCCATTTATGCTGGTGGAATTATCTCTACCTTCCAGGTAAGACAGCTCATTGAACAGGTTCATGGGGACCTCTTGCTGTCCACGTCTTTTCCCAGCCTTGCCCATCTGAGCTGAAGTTACCACCCTCCTGCTGTGGAAGCTGCAAACCTTCTGGCTGTGGGCCCAGATTCCCTCCCTGTTAGCCTGACCATCAGCCCACTGGGCTGTTTCAGTTCTGCCTCATACCTGGGATTTGTCCATCACTCTCTTTCCACTTTTACCAACCTTATACAAATCTGCATGGTCTTCTGAGTTCTTCTCTTGCCCTCCAGATGTCCTCTCCACTCAGCTTTGGAGCAGTCTTGACAAAACACACACTACTGATGATACTCGACCTTGGCCAGTCCATGCCTTCCCTCCCCATCCTTTCTTGTCTCCTTCTCACCCACCTCCCATTACAAGGTTCCCTTCTAGTCTCTGCAGCATGTCTGCATGTAGAATCTTCCTGTGTTCCTTTCCCTTGCCTTGAGCCCTCTGCCTCTCCCCTCTTCAATATCCATGCCTCTTACACTCTTGGTCCCTTGTTACTCTCTATCAGTGGATTTACTTTAATTTCCTCAGAGGTTCAGAATGGGGCTGGGAAATCTACATTTTCACAAGCTCCCTCTACCTCATGATTCTAATGCTTGTTGTCTATCAGTTCAGTTCAGTTCAGTCCCTCAGTCATGTCTGACTCTTTGCGACCCCATGAACCACAGCACGCCAGGCCTCCCTGTCCATCACCAATTCCCGGAGTCCACCCAAACCCATGTCCACTGAGTCAGTGATACCATCCAACCATCTCATCCTCTGTTGTCTCCTTCTCCCCCTGTCCTCAATCTTTCCCAGCATTAGGGTCTTTTCCAGTGAGTCAACTCTTTGCATGAGGTGGCCAACGTATTGGAGTTTCAGCTTTAACATCAGTCCTTCCAGTGAACACCCAGGACTGATCTCCTTTAGGATGGACTGGTTGGATCTCTTTGCAATCCAAGGGACTCTCAAGAGTCTTCTCCAATATCACAGTTCAAAAACATCAGTTCTTTGGTCTATACTTGGATGGAAAACATAAGGGCAGTTTTCTTCTATGCAGCTACAGTCCAAGACAATTCTTTGAGAAATGCCTACAGAAAAGGAGTCCTCTGTGGGGAATGGCTACAGAGAAGCCAAATGTGGTACAAGACTTTCTGGGTCCTTGATAGTATGCAGGGGGTGTTGTAGAAACCAAACAATGATGTTACTCAACTTGACCTTCTGGGTGGGCACCAGACTTGCCCCCAACTGTCTTTTATACACTTCTCTGAATCTCAGCAGTTGTAAGTAGCCACCACTGTGGGTACATAGAGGTAGTTATAAAGGTAGCGTGGGTAGCAGCTTTGTATTAGGAGTTAAGTGTTTGATCTTGCCAGGTGACAGCTGTGGTGTGGATGCTGGTTGTGGAATGGATGCGTCTGGATGTTTGTCATGCGGTCTCATTACCTTCAGCAGCCCTGAGCTCAGGAAACATTGGACTGGCGTGAACCCCGCTGCATTGACTCTCTGGCTTGGCAGCTGGGTTTGGACATTTCTCATTTTCAGTTGACAGCAATGAATTGTAGAACTGCAGTGATGCTGCCAAAGATTTGGAAACTTTTTAATATCCCTGAAAGACCTGTGCCATTTTTGGAAAGAGGGAAGAAAAGTTTCTTAAAAGAAGATTATCACACAAAAAGAGAAACAGACACCAGGAATTTCTTCAGTTCGTTGCTTATTCCAGTTGTTTGAAATGCAGGAAAGTGATGGTTTTGCCATGGTGAGGTGAGTTTTCTGTACATGGCCTTTTATTAATTGATGATTTCCCTTTAAATGGTCCCACTTTAATCAAATTTTAGGTGTAAGCCTAAGCTTGGATTTTTTTTTTGATTTCCTTATTAAAATAATGAGGAAGAAAGAAAATATATTTATATATATGCCAACGCATATACTTCTTCAAAAACAGCTTTCCTTTGAGTCATTTGCTGCTGCTGCTGCTGCTGCTAAGTCGCTTCAGTCGTGTCCGACTCTGTGTAACCCCATAGACAGCAACCTACCAGGCTCCCCTGTCCCTGGGATTCTCCAGGCAAGAACACTGGAGTGGGTTGCCATTTCCTTCTCCAATGCATGAAAGTGAAAAGTGAAAGTGAAGTCGCCCAGTCGTGTCCAACTCAGCGTCATTTAGGAAACTCTTATTTCCTGCATTCCAAAGATAAAGGAGAAATTGGTTCAGAAAAGAACCAAATTGTCCTTCCCTCCTGTTCTTCCTGTTTCGTTTCCCATCTGTCCTCCCCGAGACCTTTACTGAGCATCACTCTGCGTCTGTCTTGTTCATGGTTGCATATGTAGAATGTAGGGGAGCACCTCTATAGCCTCTGCCCTCACTGAGCTTACAGTTTGGGAATTAGGGTGAGGGAGGAGGAGATAGGCATTTACTAAATAATTACAAGAATGATTAATTACATTTTCATAAATACAATGAAAAGGTACAAGATGCTGTGACAGCTTGTTATATAGGGTCAGGAAGGTTTCCTGGAGTCAGTGCCATTGAAGCTGAGACCTGACAGATAAAGAGTTGACTGAGAAAAGTGGAACAGGAGCCGAGCGTTCCAGGAAGATATGGTCAAGCAGCATGTGCCAAATCTCTGGGGCAGGAAATGACCAGTGCATCTGAACAAATGAAGGCATGGATGGTATTGGAGAGATTTGCAGGGGTCCAAGCTATGTGGGCCTTTGTAAGGTAAAGCCAAATCTGTGCACTTAATTCTAAAAGCAGTGGGAAGCTATCAGAGTGTTTATGCAGTAGTCTGTGTTTTTAAAAGCTCACTGTATTCTTGAAGCTAATTGAAGAGAGTCAAGAGTGAGAAGGAGGAAGACCAGCTAGGAGGCTGCAAGAGTATCTGAGTCATGAGATCATGGTGGTGTGAAAAGAGTGACAGCAATGAGGTGGGAGAGTAGTGAATAAATTGGAGAAATATCCAGCAGGTAAAATTCACGACTGAGGGAGAAGGAGGTGTCAGGATGACTCCAGCATTTCTTTGAATGCACAGAAATGCCATTTCCTGAGATGGGGAACTGAAGACGGTGGGAGATGGAGAAGAAGGCCGGTTCACTTGCGCCTGTGATGCTGAAGCTGCTCTGAGTCATCCAGGTGGAGCTGTTGAGAGGGCACAGGTTTGTCCCAGAGAGATACAGTGTGGAAAGTTTACCAATTGCCAGCACAAGTTTTTCTCGACTCTGAGCGTCCCTACTAAAGAACATTACTACTTCAGCTGCAATGCAGGATTCACAAAAGTTCAAGCACTTGTTCCGCCAGCTTGGACTGAATAACAGGTGGTCTGAAACCTCTTCAAAGTGGACGAGAGAGAATGAGAGAGAAGCTGACACATTAAAGTTACCATCACCATTGGGTACCAGTGTTTACAGAGCTGGGGCAGCAGGCAGTGGTCACAGGACACTGTGGTACCAGGGATTATCATCAGCTGGGGAGCAGATGAAGACAACACGCCTGAAGGTCTCATCTAGAGAATGATCGGCGGTTCTAAAAGTCATTGGAGAGTCAGGTAAGCAAGCTCCAAGGAAATAGATGAACGATACCAGGGGTGAGAGGGAAAAGCCCTGAGTCAAGTATTCAGAGAGGCTGGTAGGGAAGATCAATAGAAACCAGCCTGTGAAATGCCCAGGATCTAGGTCATAAATACACGATGCAGGGAGGGTGACAGGTGTATGCCTCCTAAACTCTCCTGGGAGGAAATTAACTGTTACTACTCTAGTAGATTTTCAAAATGACAGGAAATTGCTACATAAATTGTGAAATGTTAGCTCAAAGTTCTGTTTGTTTTGCTGCAGCGTAAAAACCATCCTCCTCCCACTCCATCAAAATAGCAAAGCAAAGAAGAAAAGGAAGGGCTTTAGTGTGGACATTGGGACATCAGTCACATTTTCTTTTACTTTCTCTCTCCACCTTCACCCCCAGTCCCATCTTTCCTACATAACCCCTCCCTCAACCTCCCTCTTCACTCCTTCTGTCATGTGATTTAACATTTCTGGAAGATTCTGGAATAATCACAAAGAGCCATAAAAGATAGAGAAATAGCTGGGTTACAGTGCAAAGTGAGAAATCACAGTTGAAGACAGTGTGATGTGTGGCGGTGGTGGGTGGGCAGGGCAGTGTTTATCTCGTTAGAAACTAAGGCAACTTTCTGCTCCCTCTGCCTCTCCCCTGGGAACTTCTTGATTATTTAGAGGATGTGGATGCCCAGGTGAGAGAAGGTGAGTGTACTTACCTGTAAAGGGGAAAGAAGGATTCAGGCGTTCATATGACTCAATGTATAAGTTCATCTTTGTTTTTTCAGTTACAAAAATATGAGACCCTAGTTAGGTTCTTAAAGCTGTGTTTTCCTGGCTGCAGTGTCTTGGGTGAGTTGCTTAATCTTCCTGATCCTCAGTTTACTGAAAATTTGAGATGACAGTGATCGTCTCTGTCTGACCTTCATAACAACTTTTGAAAATTAGGGATTAAATTAAATGACACATGTAAATTCTTTATAAAGCAATTGGTTATCATTAGGACCCTTGATATGAATTTGAGTTCAGTTTCTGTAGAATGATAGAAATATGGGTTAAAAAATGTAGCAATGCAATGAAAACTAAAAAGGGCAACTCCATATAGCAGAAATCTGAAGCCAGAGGGAGTTCTTATCAGCACTGAGTGTTGAACTTCCTGGCAAACGAGGCATAAAGGGAAATTAGCTAGTAAATGATGCTCAGTATTTCTGCCAGAGTCATCAACTTTTTGTGGAAATTACTGCTGGCAATTCCATCCCCTGCTTCTAGCTTAGGGTAGGCTTGGAATATTTGCTGAATGAACAAATTAAATTAAGACTTCATCTTTGTCTTTAGCCTAATGGGGAGGAGTTTGTCACGTGTATGTTTGTATTAAGGGATCATATCCAACACAAGGGGCCAGTTTCCTAAAGCCACATTAGCAATGGAACAGAAATTATATTTTTAGGACCATTTCTTTTATTGACTTCCATTGTTTGGTCAGTCAGCAATCATTTCTGGGCATTGTTGACTACAGACACCACACCAGTTCTCTGCAGAAGGAAATGAAAACTGTAAGGATCTGAAAGGTTGTTGTTGAATGAAAAGACGCTGGGGTTCTTGGCCTCTGGAGGAGAAGAATTCATTCTGGGGCCAGAGATGAGGCTTGATTGCTCAGAGCTTTTGTGTAATGAAGCTTTATTAAAGTATAAAGGAGATAGAGAAAGCTTCTGACATAGGCATCAGAAGGGGACAGAAAGAGTACCCCCCTGCTAGTCTTCAGCTGGATGTTATATAGTCACTAGCAGTCTGTTAATGAAAGGAATGTCTTAAAACTCAGAATGGCACCAGGCCCTTCACCCATAAGATGCATTTTGGGATAATCTTGGCACCAAATGGTTCATCCTGGGCCATAAAATAATTAACTTGAATCTTGTAGAAGGGCAGATTACCATACAAATAGTTTCATTTACATAGATTATGGCAACAATATCTGAGTATAACATACTGGGTTGTCAAGTAGGTTCTGAGCCATTTGGTGTGAACCAACTTGAAGACAGAGTCTGGGGTAAAGGCATAGTGCATTAACATAGCTCAAGACCAAGATTTCCATAAGAAAAAGGCATTGGTTAACTCAAGGTTTGAGAATAGTTGACTTCAGGTGAAACCAGGTGTCATTATGGCAACACAGTATTTTAAGAGAAACCTCCTTTTAAATTTGTATACAGAAGGAAAAAAATATTGCTAGTTTGTTTCCTCCTGCCTCTTAAGAGAGATAAAAATGTCTGACACTTGCAGGCTATTTCCTCCGTTTGGAGACCCCTAGCCTTCTTGCCTGTTACCCTTTCAGATCTAGTACTTCAACTTCTAGAATGTAGTCCAGAAAAATACTCCCTTATGAACACAAAGAGAGATGCACAAAAAGTTTATAGTCTTATTATTTGTATAACAAGGAAAATGGGATATAATGTGAAAGTCCTTCCAAAAGGAATGTAAGTAAACTATAGGACCTCTTTATGATGGAATACTATGCAGCTATTAAAATCAGTGAGGCAGAGCCATGTGCTTCATCAAGGAAGCGTGCTCCTGTCTTATACTACTTAGTGGTAAAAGCAATTTGAAAAACAGCATGCAGGCAATGATTTCATCTTCAGGAAAAACTATAATTATTAATAATTTGTTGTTTTGATACACTGTGGACAAAATATGCAGTGGTTATCTTGTGACAGAAAGACTCTGGGGCAAATTTCATTGTCTACAGTCTGTATTTCTCTAAGATGTGAATTTTATATTGCCTTGTATTACATATGTTATCAGAGCAATAAAGATGCTAAGTACTGTGCAGGGAGCTGTGGATAACATGATGTGTAAGTTACCGTCCTCACCCTTGTAAAGGCCAAAGTCTAGTAGGGGAGGAAGCCACTAAAGGAATGATGCCCTCGTGTAAGCAGTGATAGAGCTGTGTCCAGGGACACAGGTGTTGTGGGGGTGGGGTACAGGGTTGGGGAGGGATGCTTGGAAGGGAAGTCGACCCTGAACATGGTCTGGAGAAATACCCAGAGTGGCCGTGACCAGGCAGTTACATCAACAAATGCCAAATGAGGATTCAAAATGGTCAGCAGCATAGTGGTAACTCAGAAAGTAGTTCCATTCCTGGAACATTCTGACTCACCAAGTGCCACAGGAGGTCAGACGATGGAGGGGACACTTTAAAGACAGATGGTCGGAGGGAGTCACAGAGGGTCAACTCAAGGCCAGTTTCTACAGGCCAGTCATGTGGTTCTGCAATTGCCTCATTAGAAAGAACTTGGCATTAAATCAGAGCTTAGTTGGTGCTCTAAGGACACATTCAGATGATCCTAATGAATCCCCAAGCTTCCTGCACCACATTGTTCTTAAATCTTGACTTTATGGTTCAGAGGCAAGACAGAAGTGTCATCAGAGCCGTATTTATTTGGAGATGAAATCACTGAGATACTTTGATTGATAGCAGGGTGAAGGACAGGGCCTCGAGTTTCTTACTGACAGGAACATGTTTTCCCAATGTCTTCCCATTTGTTTATCTCACAAAGGGCTTTGGCGGACACATGGGTCATCTGCCTCTGTTTTTCTCTGGTCTTTAGAGGTGGTCTTCCTGGCACTGCTTTCCCAGAAAGCTTCTTGTTAGATTTGGCATCCTGACTTGGTGAGGTGGTTAGGAAAGACAGTTCAGGATGGAGTGAGTCTAATGTACGCTATCTCTATCCAACACTGTACCCACGCGAAAGAACTAGAGATGGAAAAAGAGAGAGAAATGGAAAAGGTGGGGCAACTGAGGCTGCTCACCAAAAGGAGTTGTACAAATTAGAGATTTTCATCCCAGCTGATTGGGGATCTTTATTTCCTCCCAGTTTGTTTCCACTGCCTGGCTCCATATTCAGTCTGTTGGATGCCACTTGGTCAATAAAATGTGTGTTGGACAGGGCTCATATCTCTCTGTTAACCTATATATAATAACATGCCTTCAAAGGGCATATATATAACCTTTTGTCTCTCAGTAAACCTTATTAATGAGTATAACATACGTTTAGAAATATGCACAAGTCATAAGTGTATCACATGATACGTATTCACAAACTGAACACACTTGTCGAAGCAGCTCCAGATCAAAACATTGAACATTATCAGCATGCCACCCTCACACTCTCTTCCAGTTAATATGTCTCCCCCCAATCACCCACTGACACAGAATACCCACTATCCTGACTTATGCCTTAGATCAGTTGTACCTGATTTTGAACTTCAAATTATATATTTGTGTGTCTCTGATTTATTTGACTCCATATCATGCAATTGTATTTTTATAAAGACTCATCTTATTATTGATGGAAATCCAGGTTATTTCAATTTTGCAATATTACTAGTAATGATGCTGTGACTAACTTTGTATGTGCCTTTAGGTGAACATATGTGTACAGATCTATTGAGTATGTTATTAGTAAAATTGCTGGATTGTAGGCATGTACATGTTCCATTTTAGCAGCTACTGCTAAATGGTTTTTCAACATAGTTATACTAATTTATACCCTTACTGGAGAAGACAATGGCACCTCACTCCAGCACTCTTGCCTGGAAACTCCCATGGATGGAGGAGCCTGGTGGGCTGCAGTCCATGGGGTCGCGAAGAGTCAGACATGACTGAGCGACTTCCCTTTCACTTTTCACTTTCATGCATTGGAGAAGGAAATGGCAACCCACTCCAGTGTTCTTGCCTGGAGAATCCCAGGGATGGAGGAGCCTGGTGGGCTGCCATTTATGGGGTTGCATAGAGTTGGACACGACTGAAGCAACTTAGCAGCAGCATACCCTTACCAGCAGCAGTGTATAAAAGTCTCAGTTGATTTACGTCTTCTTCTACATTTTGCATGTCTTGCCTTTTTCATTATAACTGTTCTAGTGGGGGCATAATGGTATCTGATTGTAACTTTTTAACTTTGCTTTTCCATGATGACTAAATGAACCCAATCACCTTTTCATCTACTTTAGCTAATTTGGATATTCTCTTTTGTGAAACACCTGTTCAAGTCTTTGGCCTATTTTATTGGGCTCTCTTCTACTTAATGATTATAGGATTTCTTTATATGTTTTGGGGGCTTTCCTGGTAGCTCAGACGGTAAAGCGTCTGTCTGCAAGGTAGGATACCCAGGTTCAATTCCTGGGTCGGGAAGATCCCTTGGAGAAGGAAATGGCAATCCATTCTAGCACTCTTGCCTGGAAAATCTTTTTTAGATAAATGTATTGCAAATACATCCGTGGCTTTAAAAAATCTAATGATGTCTTTGATGAGTGGATGTTCTCAATTTTAATGTGGCATGATTTATCAATTTTTTTCCTTTCTGGCTTGAGCTTTTTGTGATCTATTTAAGACATGTTTGTCTAGTCAATGTAATAAATGTATTCTCTGTATTTTCTTATAAAAGTCTTATGTTTTCAGCCTCAGCATTTACGCCAGCAATTCATCTGAAACTGATGTTTGTGGTTAGTATGTGATAGGAATCAAGACTTATATGTTTCCCCATACGGATATTCAACTGAATCAGCACCCATAGTTTAGAACAGTGGCCTTTCCTTTCTGTGCTGCACATTCACTTTTTATTAAGGCCCAGAGGACTGCGTCTTTGTGTGTTTATGTCCCTGGACTATCCTCTGTGTCATTTGTCGGTTTGTCACTATGCCAGTTACACACTGTTTTAATTACTGAAGCTTTAACTTTGGGTAATATAAGTCTTTTGTTGTTATTCTTCAAGACTTTCCCCTTTTTCTGCACATTTCTATATAGATTTGAGAATCACTTTTCCATTTCCAAAGAAAAACTTGCTGAAATTTTGAGTGAGATTCCTCACAACTGGTAGATCAATTTGGAATTTTATATCTTTTGACATCAGCTTTTTCAGCTCACAAACATGAGATATCCCTCCATTTATTTGAGTTTGCTTACCTATTTCACACTGGGTTGTGTGTTCTGTGTAGAGATCTTCTTTTGATTTATTTCATTATTCATAGCATTTCCCTTTTATTGACCAGTTGTCCTAGGAGTTCATCCGCTTTATTAATCTTTCAAAGCTGAACTTTTGGCTTTGCTGATTGAGGCCATATTTCCCCCCTTTTCCCTTTTGCAGTAATTCTAGATTTATAAGAAAAAATTGTGAAGATAGTACAGAGAGATCTCACATACTTTTCCCTCTGTTTCCTCTAATGGTGACATATTATGTAACCATGGCACATTTTTTTACAACTAAAAAATTAATGTTGGTGCAGTACTATTTACTATACTGTAGCCTTTTTTTCTATCCCAAGTTTTTCCATGAATATCCTTTTCTCTTGTTTCTGAATTCAGTTCAAGATACCACCTTATGTTTGTCTTATCTCTCTAGTCTCCTCTAGCCTGTGATAGTTTTTTTTTGCGGGGGGGCGGATTTCCTTGTCTTTCGTGACCTTGACACCCTTGATGAATGCTGTTGGGATATTTTGTAGAGTGTTCTTCCATTTGGTTTTGCCTATTTTCTCATAATTAGACTAAGGCTATGGATATTGGGGAAGAATATCTCAGATGATAATTCATTACCTCATATCATGGGTTACATGATGTCAGTATGACCAAACGCCGGTGTTATTAACTTTGTTCAGTTAGTAAAAGCTGTGTCTGCCAGGCTTCTACAACTGTAAAATGGCCTTTTTTCCTCTTTCCGTACTTTGTCCATTAGAGGTGAGCCACTAAGTCCAGCCATCGCTCAAGGTGAGGGAAAGTAAACTCCACCTTCTAGAGGGATGCGAACCAAAGAATTTGTGGACATATTCAAAGTTCCACAGTAGTTTTAAATGTTTCAATAGTCACACTTGGAGGCTCTGCAAATATCCTGTTTCTCCTTTAAATTTTACCGATCAATTTGAAATCCCGTGGGCAGAGGAGCCTGGTGGGCTACAGTCCAAAAGAGTTGAACGCTATTTAGTGACTAAACAACAGCGAAAGCAGATTGCCTGCAGCACTATTGCTGTGATGTTCAAATAGTGTTTATTCTATTTCTCTCATTCCTTGCTTTTTAAAATTGGAGTTTTTCTGTAATGGATTATTGTTGGCTCTAGGTACAATATTGTCTAGCAGATCTCTAGAGCTAATTCATCTTGTCTGACTGAGACTTTCTGCCCAGTGACTAGTAACTTTCTGTTTCCTCTGCCCCAAGCCTCTAGGAACTGCCATTTCACTCTTTGAGCCTATGAATTTGACTGTTTTATTTGCATTTTATAAGTGGATTGTGCAGTATTTGTCTTTCTGCTACTGGCTTATATCTTTTTCTTTTTTAAGCAGTCTCTTACCTCCTAGAACTATGAGATGCTTCAGTCTCCAGACTTAGAATTAGTCACTTCCTTCTATTGGAAAATGGTATTTAAAAACCCAAGATCTGGGTGTTAGCTGTGCTCATTGCCACTGGAGTATCATTGATTCTAGGTTTTCTGAGTGTACAGAGCTAGAAAAATGGTATATACAGTATACAATATACACATGTGTAATATCCATATTGACATTTGTTTCTGTATTCATTTGTATATGTGTTTGAATAAATCATGAGTTTCTATTGATTTCTGTGACTCAAATCCAGCAGGGTTCATTTTAGACTTCCCCTCACTTGTTTGTATCTTCTTTCTTTTATAGTGAAAAACATGATTCTCATTATGTGTAGTGTATTAATCTATTGTTCAGTCTTAGCATATAAGTAATTTTAGACTTGTTAACCTGTGCCCCTGTGAAAAACAGATTTACCAACTGTAAAATCAGGCTTTGTGTCTTTAGCATCACAGTATCTAGATAAACCCAGTTTTTCTAGAGATTGTGTCATAAATTAGCTTCATTTGTCACACACATACAGTTCAATCAGGAAAAAGCATGTGTCATCTCGGTGGAGCAGGTGATGAATCCAATAGTGTACCGGACAGGAGGTTAGGCAAGGCCTCCCCTTTTCTCAGGATTCTGACCAATTGGACATAAACACAAGTTGCCAAATGGGAATCAGGTCTAGCATCACATTTGATACTGAGAAGACGCGCTGCAGAATCCAGTGGGACATGTCACGTGCTACTTCCTCCTATCGCACGGCTGTTCTGGGCCAGAGAGACAGAACGTAGGTCTGACCTGCAGCGGGGAGGAGGAGAGGGAGAGGGGAGGGGCCTGTCTAGGTGAGGAAGACAAGGCGTCAGACTTTATTTGGAGAGTAAGAGAGCGGAAGGAGAGGGAAACGCAGAGAAGGCAGTCAGTGCTACTTTGAAGTGCTGGTGGGTTCCAAGGATTAACGGTATATCACGCTCTCTGGAACACCACGGGGTGCAGGAGACAGAAACAGGAGTGGTGATTGCAGGACTGGAGCTGTCAGGGGTGGAGTGGGGACCTCTTTCCTAAAATGGTAAGCTTGGGTAGGCGGTGTCCCCTCTCTGAGTTACTTTACCTGGTCAACAGATTTTAGGAAAGACAATTCTGTCTTTAGGAAAGGCAATTCTGAAAGACAATTCAGAGCAAGGCTTTGAAATTCTTCTGAAATAAACACAGAAGTGGTCATTTTAAAAATAGAGTTGGTGTTCTGATTATGACTGTAACTGGTATTCATTAAAAAATTTAGACAATATGAAATATAAAGAATAAAATCAAATGACAATAATCTAAATGTGTTTTGTCACTATTCTCCATGTTTTTTGGTCAGCTGTTTCATTAATTTTTGTTCTTATCTCATTACTTCTACTTATTTTAGACTTACATTTGCTTTCTTTTCTAGCTTTTAACATGTAAATGTAGGCCCTTTATTTTAGATTGTTTTTCTTTACTTGTTCAGTTCAGTTCAGTCGCTCAGTCGTGTCCGACTCCCTGTGACCCCATGAATCTCAGCACGCCAGGCCTCCCTGTTCATCATCTCTCGGAGTTCACCCAGACTCACGTCCATTGAGTCCATGATGCCATTCAGCCATCTCATCCTCTGTCGTCCCCTTCTCTTCCTGCTCCCAATCCCTCCCAGCATCAGAGTCTTTTCCAAGGAGTCATCTCTTCACATGAGGTGGCCTAAGTACTGGAGTTTCAGCTTTAGCATCAGTCCTTCCAAAGAAATCCCAGGGCTGATCTCCTTCAGAATGGACTGGTTGGATCTCCTTGTAGTCTAAGGGACTCTCAAGAGTCTTCTCCAACACCACAGTTCAAAGGCATCAACTCGTCGGCATTCAGCCTTCTTCACAGTCCAACTCTCACATCCATATATGACCACTGGAAAAACCATAGCCTTGACTAGACGGACCTTAGTCGGCAAAGTAATGTCTCTGCTTTTGAATATACTATCTAGGTTGGTAATAAGTTTTCTTCCAAGGAGTAAGTGTCTTCTAATTTCATGGCTGCAGTCATCATCTGCAGTGATTTTGAAACCCCCCAAAATAAAGTCTGACACTGTTTCCACTGTTTCCCCATCTATTTCCCATGAAGTGATGGGACCGGATGCCATGATCTTCATTTTCTGAATGTTGAGCTTTAAGCCAACCTTTTCGCTCTCCTCTTTCACTTTCATCAAGAGGCTTTTTAGCTCCTCTTCATTTTCTGCCATAAGGGTGGTGTCATCTGTATATCTGAGGTGATTGATATTTCTCCTGTCAATCTTGATTCCAGCTTGTGCTTCTTCCAGTCCAGCGTTTCTCATGATGTATTCTGCATAGAAGTTAAATAAGCAGGGTGACAATATAGAGCCTTGACGTACTCCTTTTCCTATTTGGAACCAGTCTGCTGTTCCATGTCCAGTTCTAACTGTTGATTCCTGACCTGCATACAGATTTCTCAAGAGGCAGGTCAGGTGGTCTGGTATTCCCATCTCTTTCAGAATTCTCCACAGTTTATTGTGATCCACACAGTCAAAGGCTTTGGCATAGTCAATCAAGCAGAAATAGATGTTTTTTGGAACTCTCTTGCTTTTTCGATGATCCAGCGGATGTTGGCAATTTGATCTCTGGTTCCTCTGCCTTTTCTAAAACCAGCTTGAACATCAGGGAGTTCACGGTTCACATATTGCTGAAGCCTGGCTTGTATACATCTTTAAACTTATACATTTCCCTCCAAGGACTGCTTTGCTATATTACACAGATTTTGATACACTGATTTTCCCTTTCATCTTGTTCCAAATATTTTCTAGTTTCCTTGGTAATGTCTTCTTTGGCCCATTGGTTATTTATAAGTCTATTTGCTTATTTTCTAAATATTTGAAAATTTTCTGTATTTTATTTATGACTGATTGACTTCAGTGTGGTCAGAAAACATACTCGACATGTTTCAGTCCTTTCAAACTTATTGAAATTTATTTTATGGCCCAGATGACTTATCACAGTGAAATTTCCATGAGCGCTTGGGAGCAGTGTGTATTTTACTGTTGTTGAGTGTAGTGTCTACAAATGTCTATCAGGTTAAGTTATTGCAAAGTGTTGTTCAAATCTTCTGTATACTTAATTGATTTTTATTTTGCTACTTTAATAAGAAGACTTTTATTATCTCTAGATTTGTCCATTTTTCCTTTTTGTTTGTTATTTGAAGTTTTGTGCAATTTGAAGCTTTCTTATTTAGTACAAAGGCATTTAGGATTATGTCTTCTTGATTAAAGATATCATTCTTGAATCTGAAGAAAGCAGATTGCCTTTTATGATACGAGGGAGCCTCATCCTATCAGTTGAAAGACTTGATAAAGACTGACCTCCCCTGAGCAAGAAGGAAGCCTCATGGGAGATGGCTTTAAACTTGAACTGCAACACTGACTCTTCCTTGGGTCTCTAGGATGCCAGCCCACCTTGCAGATCTTGGATTTTCCAGCCTCCATAATTATGCAAATTAGTTGAAAGTTGCTCGTTGTGTCTGACTATTTGCGACCCCTAGGACTATACAGTCCATGGAATTCTCCAGGCCAGAATACTGGGATGGGTAGCCTTTCACTTCTTCAGGAGATCCTCCCGATCCAAGGACCAAACCCAGGTCTCCCAAACTGCAGGTGGATTCTTTATCAGTGAGCCACAAGGTCAGCCCACCTTGCAGATCTTGGATTTTCCAGCCTCCATAATTATGCAAATTAGTTGAAAGTTGCTCGTTGTGTCTGACTATTTGCGACCCCTAGGACTATACAGTCCATGGAATTCTCCAGGCCAGAATACTGGGATGGGTAGCCTTTCACTTCTTCAGGAGATCCTCCCGATCCAAGGACCAAACCCAGGTCTCCCAAACTGCAGGTGGATTCTTTATCAGCTGAGCCACAAGGGAAGCCCAAGAATACTGGGGTAGGTAGCCTATCCCTTCTCTAGCGGATCTTCCCAACCTAGAAATTGAACTGTGGTCTCCTGCATTGCAGGTGGATTCTTTACCAACTGAGCTATCAGGGAAGCCCATAATTATGCAAGGCAGTTCCTTAAAGTTAATTTATATCTCAGATTGGTTCTGTTTCTTTGGAGAACCCTGGCTAATACAACTACATTAAGTAAAATTTTCACTTTGATATATATTTCATGTCTAGAAGTTTCATTTGGTTCTCTTTTCATGCTTTTTGTATCTGCATTATAGTCATGTTATTCTTTATGTAACTCACTCCAGTAGTTTCCGACTCTTTGTGACCCTATGGACTCTAGCCCACCAGGCTTCTCTGTCCATGGGATTCTCCAGGCAAGAATACTGGAGTGGGTTATTTCCTTCTCCAGGGGATCTTCCCATCCCAGGGATTAAATCCACGCCTCCTATGACTCCTTTATTTCAGGTGGATTCTTTACCCACTGAACTGCCTGGGAAGCCCTTCTTTATTCTTTAGCATGTTTATAATAGATGTTTAAAAAAATCTTACCCACTATTTCTGGATCTGTTTCCCGTGATCGATTTTTTTCCAGTGCATCACAGTGGCCTTCCTTTTGTGTGCCTGCTTCCCTGAGATTTCTTCCTTTTCTTATGAAGACACTTGTCATATTGGATTAGGGCTTATGACCTCATTTAAAGCTTAATTACCTCTTAAAAGGCCTTATCGCCAAATACAGTCACATGGAGAGGGGTTAGTGCTTCAGCCTATGAATCTGGGGGGCTACAGTCCAGCCCATAACACTGTTGTTGTTTTGTTTCGTTTCCCTTAATGAGTGTCATTTAATGAGGCTGTGTTCTGGCAGGGAGTTAAGTTGCTTGGGAAATAGCCTCCCTCTTTCAGGGCTTGTTTTCAGCTTTGTTAGGGCAATACCACAGAAGCCTTTATTCTAGATCTGGTATAGCTCCACTGTAAGGACATGGTCCTCTGGACTCTCTACTGAGTGCTGATCAGTGATGAGTCACTGCCCTGGCTGGTTAGGACTTAAAATTTCTTTCAGTCTATTCAGCTGTCCAAGTGTTCAGCTTACAGATCCCTGGTCATTTTGTCCCTGGTTCTATGGAGTTTCATCCTGTTAATGCACGCCTTAATGCTTGTGCATTAAAGAGTTTGCTGAAGCTCTTTCTCTGCCCAGTTCTCTCTTCTCTGGGATTTTGCCTCCACGAAGTCCAGCTGTCCCAGCATACTCAGACCCAAGTGTCTCTATCTACAGTGCAGCAAGACTGTCCACCTGCTTGGGATTCTCCTCGGGCTACAGTCTGTAAAGTTCCTCTGGTCAAGAACTAGGGCAAAAACAGGGCTGTCTTAGTTTCTTTTTTCCCCTTGAGATTACAGCTTTGCAATGACTGTTGTTCCATATCTGGAAACCACTGTTAGTATATCTTCCCGATTACCTAGTTGTTCATAGGAAAAGGAGCTATGTAGCTAGTTACTCTATCAAGGCATATTTCTTTATTCTCATATATTTAAGACCTATGGAAGAAGCAGAAAATGTTAAAAAAAAGCAACCGTATGGTGTCTAGATTTTGTATATGCTTTGTTTCACTTATTTTGTCTTGAAACCTTTATTAAACCTTAAAACCTCATTAAAAACTCCTTAGGATGCTGCGTTAATTGGATGCTGTATGTTTGGACTGAAGAACAAAGCCAAGGACAGAGTCGGATCCTGGGACTTGGCCCTGGCCACGATGAGGCGCTGGCAAAGGGGACGCCGGGCTGTGGGAAGTGGAACACTGGGGCCCTGGGGCTCACGGGGCCAAGTGCAGTGTCCTTCCTCACCACTGCACTTTCATCTGTTCTCTCAGATCGTGTCCTGACTTTGCATCTTGCCAAATAAATACCTCTGGCTTTATGAGTATCTTGCTGACCAGGTAGCTGGATGGAAGGGGGTAAAGCATGGCCGCTAGACGTAGATGGCAGACGTATGTAGCCTTGAGGCTCTGAGCTTCTTTACTCAGTAGTTAATGGCTCTTGGGAAAGCCGTGATACCTCTTCAAATCCTCCATTTGCTCATCCGTAAGGGGATGAGTGTCGTGACCTCACTGGGCTGTTATCAGGTCTATTGAGAGCATAACCCAAGAGCACTGAGTATCATGTCTGATACAGGCTAGGTTTTCTCTAGTTGCCTATTGGGTTTCTTCATAAAATCAGGTATAAAACTATGAACTGGATGTATCTGGGGCTACGGTGAGCTGCAGGGAACTTGAGGACCTGAACAACTCTGTGTATCATTTCTGGCCTCTCTTAGTCCACAGACCAGAAAATGAAAGCAGGCAGATGATCTCTACCAAGGTTACCATCAAATTCCTGGTTGTGAAAGTCTAGCAGGTGAGGCTTGGCTTTCTCTGACAGTTTGCAGGACTGGCTGCTCAGGCAGCAGTTTCTGTCCCACACGTAGCCTGGGACACCACCTGTCCCGCCTTTCATGGGGTCTGCGCGCAGCTGTGATCAGGACAGACTGTGGTGGCTGTGCCACATGAGACCAGAAATGATCGTTACAGAGCAGTCTGTGTTTGGGTTCTAGGCAATTAGGAGCTGGACCTTTACAAAAGGCTTTTCATTTTTTCATTCACCCAAAGCAAGAACTCAAATTTCATCTGTTCTTCTTCTTTGCCTTTTAGCTAGCTCCTTTCCTTTCGTCATCTCTGCTGTTCTGGTACTTGCGTCTTTTGTTTCCTCCTTCTAGGATGCCTGTTTCTCCGTGCTTGTCTTGCTACCCTGATTGGTCCTTCAGAACATGTCCCCTGATTGGCTCACGTTTCCCTCTTTGACACTCATGCTCATCCTGTCTCTCGCTAGACTATTTAGTCATTCCCTGCTTGTTCATATATATTGTCTGGTACCTAGCAGGTTTTTTTCTTTTTTTTGAATAGCTGAGGAAATAGGGAGAAAAGATAATCATCTAATCATTGTACAGCAGAAATTAATGTATCATTGTAAAGTGATAATACTCCAAAAAAAATAGAGGTCAGAGGAATTACAAAACGTGTTTCAAACCCACTGTCATTTAGGAAAGAATTGTCAAAGGAGAGAGCCCCTTCATGGGGTAGGAACGTCATATTTGCAGTAGTGACGGGCGCTTGGCAGCCTGAGAAATGCTTGAGGTATTTCCAAGTACTCCTTTGCTTGGTTGTTCCTTCATTCACTTATTCAATATTTATTAATGTATATGTGTGCCAAGCACAGTTCTAGATGCTGCTGGAAATATCACTAGTGAACAAAACTGAAAAAAAAAAGCCACCACAAAAACCCAACAACAACCCTATCTTCATGGAGCTTATGCTTTAGTTAGGGGCAGCTGATTATGAAGGGATCTAATAAGCCAGGTAGTGATTGGCCTGATGAAGTAATTAAGGCAGCATTAGGGATGGGGGTGAGGGGTGGGGGACACTACTTTAGCTGGAATAACCAGGGGAAAACTCTAAGAACATTTGAATAGAGACCTGGATGAAGCAGGGAGTCAAGCATCCATATTCTGTGAAAAGCTGTGTTCCAAATAGAAGGAGGAACAATGGGAAGGCCTTGGGGTGGGGCCAGGCCTGATAGCTGTAACCACCATTTTTTTGTTAGTGGTAAGATGACCACAGAACCTTCATTTTGCATTTTTGCCCTTTTGCATTATAGCTCTCACCAGATAAACCAAATAATGTTATAGGTCCACTTTTTACTTTGTGGTTCAGATGGTAAAGAATCCACCTGCAATGCAGGAGACCTGGGCTCGATTCCTCACTTGGGAAGATCCCCTGGAGAAGGGAATGACTTCCAGTATTCTTGCCTGGAGAGTTCCATGGACAAGAGCCTGGTGGGCTATAATCCACGGGGTCACAAAGAGTTGGACACAACTGAGCGAATAACATTAACACTTTACTATATATGGTGAACATATTCCTGGAATATGGAAGCGAGCATATCTATGTGAATTTATTTTTTGTAATTAAATTCCATTTTAAAGGAACACAGGAGCTTGTCCTTTTAAGGGACTCCACAGCTAATTATTTTAGTAGAGTGAACAGTCAGCCTTAGAAGATCCCTTAGTTTCTTATCATTTCAAAATCCTATGCTTTCATGTCTCTACAGAGGCTCAGCTTCTGTATATTTTCATGAAGGCGGAGGAAACACAACACTAAGTACATATAAATGGCAGCCAGCAGTTAGTCGAGCAGGTAAAATTTCACTGGAAGAGATTGAAATTGTTTTTTCCCCCCATGCAATGTAAGGTTTATCAATCTCTACCTTACTTCTTCTGTTATCCATAAAATGGCAACTCTGGGCAGAAAGGAAGTAGACATTAGAAGTCAGATGACTAGGGAAAAAGACTTTAAAGTAGCTGTTTCCTAAACTCTATTTAAAAGAGCAAGCCCACGTTTCTCTCTTAAGGGAAGTATCTCCTTTTGAATTTCAGTTTGAGTGGGCTGTGTTATGATAGGAGAAAGTAAGGATGGTCCAGTTCCAAATTTTTTTTTCAGTTTCCCAAAATCATCTTGGTTATTGTAAACAAATGAAGCATAAAATGAATCATGCAGAGTGTATGTGCGTACATGCATGCATGTGGAGGAAGGGTTCATATGTGAATTTTTATTTTATTTTTGTCTCTCAGATGGCACTAGTAGTAAAGAATCTGCCTGCCAATGTAGGAGATGCAAGAGACATGGGTTTGATTCCTGGGTTGGGAAGATCCCCTTGAGTAGGAAACGGTAACCCACTCTAGTATTCTTGCCTGGGAAATCCCATGGACAGAGGTGCCTAGCGGTCTATAGTCCATGAGGTTGCAACGAGTCAGATACGACTGAGCGCATGGAAAGGTCCAGTTTGGTGTGGTGAGTGCATTTAATATGGCAAGGATAACATTGGCAGTATTGCTCCTACTGGAGATATTTTTATTGAATGAGTTGTTTGTTTGAGTACCCTGCTAGTATATAACATGACAACCTCCTATGATTTTTAAACTATTTGTTTGTAATGATTCAAGAATTACTAAAGCAAAAAGGGGAAACAAAAAAGAGAACAAACATGCAATTCACGGAGAGAGTAATTTTCTGGCTTGAACAAGGAGCCAGTCCTCAACAGAATCAGTGCAGAAGGTTCATCCTCCAGCCATTCAGGGGTCTTACTGAACCACCATCACCAACCCAGCTATGGGTGCTTCTTGGACTTCATGTGCAGCCAACTTTGCTCAGCTAGGGATGGGAGGGAAAACTTTTTTTTGTCCTCTTTTTACCATCAGTGAGTCAGCAGGAATGCTGGTTCTGAAGACAGTTTCCTATGCAGTGTACATTTCCCAGCTCTTTATAGTGGAGGCAGTTTCATAGTGATTTTGTTGTGGTTTCTTTTTTTTTTTAAATTTATTTATTTTAATTGGAGGCTAATTACTTTACAATCTTGTATTGGTTTTGCCATACATCAACAACAATCCGCCACGGGTATACGCATGTTCCCCATCCTGAACCCCCCCCTCCCACGTCCCTCCCCTCTGAGTCATCCCCCCCAACCTTGGGAGGTATAGGCAGTTCCCCACTTAGGCACCAGAAGTGACTAGGGAGTTACAATTCTCAGGGTAACTCCACCAGCAGAGCTGTTTGTTTGGTATCTATCAAGTCCTGCCACTTTGAAATCATCCTCACCGCAATCTTAGAGGTGTCATCTTCATCCCTTCTCTCAGGGTGACAAGGGAACAGATGAAAGTCTCCCTGGAATTACCTCTGGGTGAAGTTGTTAGCCTCTCCCTCCTCCTAAAGCATCTTCTGAGCGCTCTTTCCTTGGAGTTGACATAGCTCTTGTCTGACCCACTCATCTGTTGCTTTTCCAGTCCAGATTTTGTGTGGAATTCGTCCATGTTTGTGATACCTTTCACTAGATAAAGGCCACTTACTCATTCAGCCAGGGAATGCATATCTATGGCTGTTCTGGGCCAAGCAGCGTGCTGGTATCTGGCTGTGTGAATTTGCATGGTCACGGCAGTGCTTGTTATCAGTCTAGAGCCCACTTATCTCTGGCAGTTTCACAGACGGACATTGTACCTCCAACCATGCCTGATTCTTTGCTAACGTGCTGGTGTTGGCTGGAACCACAAAACTTTTTGGTCCAGTGGGCTTGCAATGAAGGTTGATATTGATAATGCCAGTGGAGTTGGGATGGGTGTCAAGCATCAGAGAAAGGCACACGGTCACTTAATCTACTTTTATTTATTCCTTCTCATATCCTCAAGGTCCAGATCTCTCTCTCTAATACTGGATGGTTTGGCAGAGAGTGCGCTCACATTTTGAACTCTGACAAAGAGCTTTTGTATCAGGGCTTTTTAATAAGCAAATTTAACAGAACCCAGCAAAGTTTTTAAAAAGTGTTCTCTCAACATTTTATTGTGGAACAAAAAATTCTGTGAGAGATTAAAAGCAACAGAATCGTGTGTGGACTTCATTGCATGTTACTTGACCTAGTCTTGGAAGGTTGCATGCAAACCCCAAATTTGTAACTCAAACTCTATTTTAAGTCCACCCTGAAGAGTTGTTATTTAAAGAAATCCTGTAAAATAGAATAACCAGAACCCCCTGAAAGTTAGAGTTGGCGGAGGCAGCAGATTTTTTTTTTTTTTTTTTTCAAGAAGGGTGGGAACATGACTCTTAAGCCATCTTGGTTTAGCCCCAGCCTGGTATGGCCTGAGAATCATAATTTTAAGAAACTGTGGAAGTAAGGAAAGAAGAGGGAATGGATCAAAAGAAATGTGGAGTATGGACAATGGCTTCATTTTTCTCCACTGGGAAAATTTTATTCCCTGTCTCTTCCTTCCCAGAAAAGATTCAGGGGTATGGCCTCAGTTTGTTCTGAACTGTCTGGAAGGAGAGTGGGGGAATGCTCTGCTTTCACAATATCAGTCACTGGATAGAGCAACATTTCTCAGGAGCCCCAGGACACAACATTATAGAGAAAGGGGTAACTTCCGGTTCCGCAGGGACACATTCCTAAGGAAGTAATTGTAATATTTTGTTTAGAAAAGAGCCAAGATCATTTGCTTGAACATCTGAATTGGCTACAGGAATCCCATAATTTGCATTTGAAGGGGGCTTTTTTTTTTTTTTTTTTTTTTTGTGGATTGTTATCTTGAGAAGAAACAAAGAAAATCTTGGTTTCAAACCCAACATTCCACAAGGAAATGGAAATTTCACTGTTCCTTTCTGACATAAAAGGTCATCTTGTTGTTTATCTATGAAGCCAGGGGAAATTGGCTGTTGAGTACTTTGCATTTGGAAACACTGGCCCAAATTCAAAGAAGTCTGATGCTTTCTCCCCTCTCAGCCCTGTTTTTATTTAAAGATGCTGGACTCATGAATCATTGGTGAAAACTTGAAATACAGCTCCTTCTGTTTCAGAAGATGGGGTCCTTATTGTAAAAAGAGAACCCAATGTCAAGGATGCCCTAGAATGCCTAGGGATATAGACTCTGAGAATATAACTGCTATAACGTTCCTGGTTTTTTCGTTACAGAATGCACTGTACTCTCTTGTACTTGATGAAATCACTGTAAAAACCTTTGGCAAGATGGGGATCTCGGGCGCATCTTGAAGTTTCCAGCAAAGTCTCAGAATAGTTACCCTTCAAGGAGGGTGGTGACGTAATTGGCTAAATGCAAAATGAAAATGTGGGGCCCTTTGTTTTTTTTTTTTTAAGTATAGTTAAAGGAGTTTAAACATAAACCTTTTCCTTTAAAAATATTTTATTGTGGGACTTCCCTGGTCCAGTGGCTAAGACTCTGAGCTCCCAGTGCAGGGGGCCCAAGTTCAATCCCTGGTCAGGGAGCTAGATCCCACATGCTACAGCTAAGACCCAGAGCAGCGAAATAAACAAATAAAAATAAAAAGAAATATATTTTATTGTAAAGCATAATGGTGTAAGTTGTGATACATGAGTAACAAAAATTATAGTTAAAAAAAGGTTTGTTGCCATAATTTTATATACTACAGTTAAAAAAATAATACTTCATCAAACTGTGATATCCTGATTGACCATAACATTTTTCTGGCTCTCTTATCTGAAAATCTATTTATCAGATTTATGAAAATTTATACTTTTAGCAATTTCATTTTCAATTGATATAATTCATAGCAGCATGAGTTGCTGTTTGCATGTGCAAGATCACAAATAATTTTGGATAATTTTAAATTTTGAGAAGGATCTTTCTACTGATGTAACTGTTACTGGTAGCTAAGAATATCTTATTGGCTATAATAGCATTAGGATAAATTTCTAAAGAATCATTTTGATATATAGACGGTATATCTAGAGCCGATGTTCCTGGCCTATTAGGTTCTCTAAAAAGATCTAACTCTCCATACAAATTCGTTTTGTATAAAATTGAATTTAATTTTAAATGTAAATTTTCAGAATAGCATTTTAATGTTTTCTCTGACATTTCCTGTAGCTTGCAAAGATTCTGGGAGCAACTGAAAGTGGCTTCACAATTTGTATATGTATATTTCAAAATGCTCCCCTGCTGGCTCAGAGGGTGAAGAATCTGCCTGCAATGCAGGAGACCAGGGTTCAATTCCTGGGTTGGGAAGATCCCCTGGAGAAGGGGATGGCTAACCCACTGCACTATTCTTGTCTGGAGAATTCCATGGACAGAGAGCCTGACGGGTTCATGGAGTCTCAAAGAGTCGGACATGACAGAACAACTAACAGTTTCACTTTTCAAAATGCTTTTTTATGTCATCTGTTGTCTTTCTGCATACAGGTTGCATTAATTTAAAAACTATCCTTCTTTTAAAATTGGTTATTTTAAAGTTTCATATGAAAAGGTTCTTTTCCATGGAATGTGACAACCTTAACATTCAATTTCTATTTTTAAGCCTGTGGCTATTTGCTTTGCAATGTTGTAAATGTTGCAACAGTTTTAAAAACTGGATTTTTTGAAGACTCCCAATAACTCATGGATATGCAATGCCCATGTGCACATTTTTATTTTGTGATAATTTACTGACAGAGTTTATTGCCTGAGCACCAGCAGTTCCTATCCTGGTGTCCAGGACAGAGAGTTTATATTTATGCAGATGTCAGGGGGCTGAGCTCTGAGGAAGGACAGGCGATGGGCCTCCTGTTGCTGGGGCTTGTATGGCTGCTTTACTGCCTTTACCACCACCTTTCTTGGCTCAGTCCCAGCCTTGGCTTCCCCCACAGCGTCCCATGACATCTTGGACTGCCCTCAGCCTGTATTGCTGCCTGGTATACACCTTTCTGCTAGTTAACATCCTTCACTGTTATGTAAGACTTCACATAAAAAAGCTCCCATATCTAGTAATAAAATTACTAATAATTTTAAGAAAGCAACTGTAGAGCGTACACTAAGTATGGGTCTCTTCTGGGATTGAGTGCCTCTGTGAGGCAACCGGTCATATACACGTGAAGGCAGTGCTTCCTGGACTAGAGAATGTGGCCGATGGATGGAACACAGGTTACTGACCGCATGCAGCCTAGGTTAGTTTCTGGCAGATTTATCTTCACAGTCCAGGAAGATAGAGAACTCCAGGAAGTTTTCTTTCATTCTAAACTGGAACTCAACACAGCCATTTAAAAACTACTTTCTCCAAATGTTTATCAATCACATTGATCAAAGCCTCTCATTAGTTCACCTAATGGACAAAGGGCTTCCCTAGTAGCTCAGCTGCAATGCTGGAGACCCTGGTTCAATTCCTGGGTGGGGAAGACCTGCCGGAGAAGGGATAGGCTACCCACTCCAGTATTCTTGGGCTTCCCTGGTGGCTCAGATGGTAAGGAACCCGCCTGCAATGCGGGAGACCTAGGTTCGATCCCTGGGTTGAGAAGATGAACATGGACAAGGATTCACCTGAGCACAAACTAGCACCTGTTTTCACGTCTGGAGATACTGACTTCTTATATTCCTGGCTCTACATAGAGACCAAGGGATTTCACAAGCAGAAGGGGCTTCATAGCTCCCCTGGGGATTCCAATAGCACTAGTGGTAAAAGAACTTGCCTGCCAGTGCAGAAGGTGGAAGAGATATAGGTTTGATCCCTGGGTCAGGAAGATCCTCTGGAAATGCCTACCCACTCCAGTATCCTTGCCTGGAGAATCCAGTGGACAGAGGATCCTGGTGGGCTACAGTCCATAGAATCACAAAGAGTCAGACATGACTGAAGTGATTTATTACACACACACACACCTTGCAACACCCTTAATCCCAGTGGATCACCAGCCTGGTTCATCATCAGAATGCCCCTCAGGATTGTACAACCGTGATATTCCCTGTTTCTGTCCCTAGAGATCCAGGGGCAGAACAATCAGGATGAGGCTTGGGCAACTGCATTTCCCAAGTGTTAGCTGCGGATTCTGAGGGGCCGCCTGGTTTGGGAGTATCAAGTGATTTTGCTGATCAGGATTTTGTTCAAGTCTCCACAGTATTATTCCCTTCTCTGTCCCTGACTCCAGGGCTCATTTCATTCTTCCTGTAATTTGTCGTTATCTGACTCAGCAGTCTAAGCTCCATCTGCTGTGTTTTCCCATCTTCAGTCACACAGCCGTGAAATGGAAGAGGCCACCTTTTCTGGCCACTCCTTTTAGGTTGAATCCTTTCTGCAGCTCTGTAAAGTCACGTCCAACTAGTGTAACAAGGAAGGTTCCAGATTGTCGGGCCCATAACAAGCTGGCACCATTAAATGGAGAAAGATGTATATATGTGGGAATGTGTATGAGTGAGTGTGAGTCTTCAGGTGTACGTGGTGGGAGCATATGCATGAGCCGACTAGGTGGTGATGGTGGTGGAGGAAATTAATCAGAGTAGACTTTAAGGGCTAGGTTGTTTCAGACTAGCTATACCAAACCCGATGAGAGATATGAATCAAGCCCTACAATTCATGAATGGTTCAGAAGGGTCAGCAAAGACTAACTCATCTAATTTGAATATACCTTTTAAGGCCCCAAAGAGATAGTTTTAACAGCCTGTTTCATTTAAGATAGTCTCTGTTTGGCTGCAATAATAAATAACCCCCAAATCTTAGTGGCTGTAACAACTCACAGCACAGGTCCATTGCACAGCTTTGGGGAACTTGGCTTCTTGTCTCTTCTTTTTGAGATTCAGGCTGATGGAACAGCCCCCTATGGTTTTCCAGCAGAGGGAACATCCTACGCAGCAAAAAGTGGTCTGGCCTGGAAATGGCGCATCGTTTCTGCTCACAGTTCTTTGGCTAGTCACGTGGCTGGGTCGTAGAACAGAGACAATGAGATCATACAAAAATGAGGACTGTTCAGTGCACTCAAATTCAATCACTATTCTGAGGTATTTTAAAGAAGGTACCACATTATCTAGTAGAGCATAAGCATCTAAGGAGTGGGAGAGGCCAGAAATAGGCCACCTTAGAAGACTAGATATATTCATGAATAATAGCTCCCCACCACTGAAGGCTGGAAGAGCCACTCTGGGAGGATCTGGCTGAGATGAAAGCGCTTCATGTTGGTTTTTCTCATTGTATCAGAGATCCCCGTGGTAAAATGAACTTCTTCTTGGTTCATTCCTGGGCGTTTTTCTTTCTTTTTTAAAAATACGATTCATTTAAAATTTTTGTTTATTTAATTTTTGGCTGTTCTGGGTCTTCATTGCTGCACATTGGCTTTCTCTAGTTATGGTGAACAAGCTTCTCACTGCGGGGGCTTCTCTCGTTGCAGAGCATAGTCTCTAGGGTGCCTGGGCTCAGTAGTCATGGCTTACAGGCTTAGCTGCCCCATGGCATATGGACTTTTTCCGACTTAAGGATTGAACCTATGTTCCCTGCATTAGCAGGTGGATTTTTAACCACTGGACTACCAGGGAAGGCCCTGGCCATTTTCCCTATTCTCATGCCCCCATGTAAATCTTGATGGTAAAGATGGAGATTGTGAGTATAATTATATATTACAGAACTTAGAGGTGGCAGAATAGAAGTTGTTTTTCTAGCTCCCCCTTAATTCTACGTTGTCCTAGTTCTTAATCTTACCCCTTAGCCACCTTGCCTCCTACCTCAGTGTTTGATTCCCTATTATGTGATTGCTTTGGACAAAAAATTCAAATTAAACTGGAGGCCCTCATTTTATTCAGGACTCGGTATTGTAAGTGAGTGAGAAACTGAGTCTGAACATGAGATTTAGGACAGCCATGTGTGTCAAAGTGTTTTCTGTTTTAGAGTTTTAGAAGCTGTGGAAAGTAAAAGATGGATGTAAAATAACAACAACAAGAACAAAAAGCTCTAGACATCCTAGAGCCTGGAGAAGACATTCAACTTTCAGGAAAACAAGTTGATTTTTCATTGCAATAAGGTATCTAAAGAATTGCAGCACCATAAGAGTTGAAGATGATGGCACCCCACTCTAGTACTCTTGTCTGGAAAATCCCATGGGCAGAGGAGCCTGCTAGGCTGCAGTCTATGGGGTCGCTAAGAGTCGGACACGACTGAGCGACTTCACTTTCACTTTTCACTTTCATGCATTGGAGAAGAATATGGCAACCCACTCCAGTATTCTTGCCTGGAGAATCCCATGGACGGAGGAGCCTGGTAGGCTGCAGTCCATGGGGTCGCTAAGAGTCGGACATGACTGAGCGACTTCACTTTCGCTTTTCACTTTCATGCATTGGAGAAGAATATGGCAACCCACTCCAGTATTCTTGCCTGGAGAATCCCAGGGACAGAGGAGCCTGGTGGGCCGTCATCTATGGGGTCGCACAGACTCAGACACAACTGAAGTGACTTAGCAGTAGCAGTAGCAGCAAGAGTTCTTGCTTTGCAGTCAGAGAGATGGATTGAAGGCCCAGTGCTAAGGTCAGAGTTCTCCAGAGAATCAGATCCAATAGGTTATCTCTCTCCCCCTCCTTCCCTCCCCCTGCTGCCCCACTTTCCTCTCATCTCTATTGGTCTTGGGACATAACATGTATCAACTCCTTCTAACATTAGACTAACATTAGAAGGAGTTGACTCCCATAATTTTGGACACAAAGACTCTTGAGATCTGTAGTCAGCAAGCTAGAGATCTAGGAGAGCCAATGGTGTAAGTTCCAATGAAGGCTAGTAGGATTGAGACCCAGGAAGAGCCGGGGTTTCAATCTGAGTCCAAAGGCTGGTAAAGACCAAGTGTCCCAGGTCAATCAGGAAGGAAGGCGGAGTTTTCTCTTCTCCGCCTTTCTTCTGTCCAGGTCTTCAGTGATAGGCTGAGGTCACCCACATTACGAGGACGATCTGCTTCACTCAGTGTATGAGTCAGGTGTTACTCTCACTCAGGAACTCCCTCACAGATGCCTCCACCTGATGTCTGGCCAAATCTCAGGGCTTGACTGTGGTCCAGTCAATTTGATACATAAAATGAACAATCGTAACAACTCTATTACTTAAGAGCTGTGTGATCTTGAGCAAGTTACCTGACATCTTTGTGTTTTATTTTCCTTCTCTGTAAAGTGGGATAATTAATGTGCTTACTCATAGTTTAAGACAAGCCTATGAAGGGTGGTCTGAATGAGAATATGTAACAAACTCAGAGTGAAAATTTACTGAGTGCTTAGCGTATCCCTGGCACTGATACTGCCGCTACTGTTATCATCATCATCAATGTCATCGTCCCTCAACAAACAGCTGTTGATGGTGGGTCACTGCTCATCCCAGGTGAGCTAAGAGAGCCAGGGAGGGGGCTCTGGGGAAAAATCTGATTGTTCTCTGGTATTATAATTTGGTTATCACACAGGCTTTAAAGTGTTTATTTCTTTTTCTTCCTTTTAAATGTTGGTCTCTGTTTCAAGAAATATTCAGTCTACATGACTGTGATTTATTTACTGTTAATACACTGCTCAATAGATTAGTAAGTGTCATTCAACAACAACAACAATAACAAAAGGTATTCTGAGCCTCTTTAAGGAAGGTAGAGCAGAGAGGTTTCTGCAGGCAGCAAACTGCTTTGCCCAGTGGTCAGTGTTTGGCCCAGAGGCTAATAATTCAAGAGGTTCAAGGGAGTTCCAAGCCAAGCAAAAAAAGAGAAAGGCTTCTCATCTTTATTTTATTTGCTCTTAAGTAAAGTGGTATTTATATTTAATATGCCTGACAAATCCCATCACTTCTTTTATATGTAGGTTTAGTGAGGCATAATTTACATATAGCAAAATTCACCCTTGTGAATTTGAGTTTTGACAAATGTGTACAGTCGTGTAGCCAGCAAAACAATAAAGATATAGACCATTTTTTATTATTTTCCTCGAGTTTCCTGTGTCCCTTTGGCAGTCAGTCTCCTGTCCACATTCTGAGCCCAATAACCATGGATTTGTTTTCTGTTCTTATTGTTTCATCTTTTGTGGAAAGTGATGCACATGGGACCATATGGAATGGAGCTTTTCATGTCTGGCTTCTGTTTTTTAACAAGTGCTTTGGAGACTCATCCCATTGTTATCAGTACTTCTCTTTATAAGTTGCTGACTTGTAGTCCACTGTTGTGATATTCTAAAACCTGAATGGTTTCTGAATGGACATAGATTTTCATTTCTCTTGGGTAAATAATTAGTACTGTGATTCCTGGGTAGTATGGTAAAGTATATGTTAAACATTATAAGAAATTGCCATATTATTTTCTAAAGTGGTCGTATCATTTTGCATCTCCACTAGCAGTATATGAGAATTCCAGTTGCTGCATACTCTTGTTAACACTTGGTATGGTCATTCCTTCCAATTGTGATTACAAGTGAGTGATATGAACATCTTTTCAGGTGCTTATTGACTATTTATAAACAATTTTTGCACACTGTTTATATTATATGGCCATTTGTACTGCTTTTTTTCTTTTGAATTTTTTATATATTCCATGTTCATTTTTTGGAGGGGGGGTCAGATATGTGGTTTTCAAGCATTTTCACCTAGTATGTTGCTATTCTTTTAATTTTCATAAGTCTTTTGAAAACAGAGGTTTTTAATTTTGGTGAAGTCCAGTTTATCATGTTTTTCTTTCCTGGTTCATGCTTTTTTGTCCTATCTACAGTCTTGAGTAATTCAAAGTCATAAAATTTTGTCTCGCTTTCTTCAAGAAATGTTGTTGCTTTAGCTCTTGTATTATCTATATATATGGTGTGAGATAAGAGTTGGGAATATCTCATTTTTTCTGTCTGTCTGCTTATTGATATCCAACTGTTCAAACACCAATTAGTTGATTTTCCTTCTTTTATTCATCTATACACTTATTCTTATGCATTTACCAATTTCTGACTTCTGTGGCTCCACAGTAAGTCTTGAAATCTGTTAATGTGTGCCCCCCAACTTTATTCTTTTTCAAAATTGTTTTGGCTATTCTAAGTCCTTGCATTTCCATATGGAATCAGTTTGCCAATTTCTAAACAAAATCCCATTGGATTTTGACTGCCATAACTTTTCACCTACAGGTTAATTTGTTGAGCATTACATCTAACAGTATTGATCTTCTAATCCATGTATTTCAGGCTTCTTTATCTTAGTAAATCTTATAGTTCTCAGCATACAGATATTTCAAATATTTTGTTAAGTTTATTCCAGAATTCTTTTTTCTTTAATGTTGTTGTAATGCTATTTAAAATTTTCAGTTTCTCATTGTTTGTTTTTAATATGTAGAAATAAACCATTTTGGGGGGGCATCCTTACTTTTAGATTATGCTGGCCTTTGCTTTTAAAATGAGTTCCTCAAAAAAATAAAATGAATTTCTCAGTGTATAGTTAGGTCTTACTTTTTTTTTATCCAGTTTGACAATCAATCTTATAATTGGACTGTTTAGACTATTTACATTTAATTTATATGTAATAGTACATTACTGTTTACACTTGCTGCTCTCATTGATATGACTGGATTTAAATCTACTGCATTGCTATCTGTTTTCTATTTGTTCCATCTGTTAATTCTCATATTTTCATAAATATATAAATATATATTTTAGGCCTATATTATTTCATGTATATTAATATGCAGAATAACCTTTGCTTATTATCCTTGAGGTCTAGGGCTTTTATGCCATGTTGAATGAGGAGAAATGGCTTCAGTGTCAGTCACCTATGTTTGAATCCTGGTGTTACTGTGAACTTGGGAAAGTTACTAAGCAACTTTGTCTCAATTTTCTCATCACTACAAGGAGGACAGTAATAGCCCTCTCCCCACCCATAGGTTCTTTGAGGATGAAAAGAGATAATGCATGCAAATTGTGTAAGAGAGTGAAGCTTGTAGTAAGTACTCAAATATACAGAAACCGTTTTGACCTTAAATTACATCATAAACATGAGTTCAGGTTTTATGCAATCTCTGTAACTGTCATTTTGATGGCTGGATGATAGCATATAATGCAAACAAAACCACTATGATTAACTCACTTCTGACTGGTTTGACAGGTTATTTCCAGTTTGGGGCCATTCTGGATAATCCTGTAGTTAATGTCTTTTCATTTTTTGTTTTTTTCCATATAATATCCTTTTTTTGCTTTAGTTTTCTGATCTTCTTTAGAGAAATCCTTGTAATGGTATTTCTGGGTAAAGGATATGAACATGGTTCTTACTGTATATCCAAGCATATCTTTGGGAGTCTAGTAGGGACTAGAAAAAGATGTCATCCTCTACCTCTTATTCTCATGGGAACTAGAAGCTATTTCTTGCTCATGTCCCTTTGAAAGAGGCACCTTCATTTTATCTCTTTCTCTGTTGAGTGAACTGTCCTGGCCTTTCTTACTCACCCTAATGGCTCATTATTCACACCTGTCATCCATTTCGGTGGCTCTAGAAAATTGCAAAGCTCATTTTCATGTCGGTTGTCTCTCCTTGGAGCCCCTCAAGAAGAAAAGCGCATGTTGTTGACGGTGGGGGCTGTCTGCTCTGCAGTTCTGTCTTTATTTGGCTCAGTTGGACATGTACCTTCTCTGAGAGGCATCCTTCCAGAGCTGCTTAGAAGTTTTCAGGCTGGAGACAGAGGTAGGCTCTTGTGCGGACTGCCTAACAGACCTGATTTCTCATGCAGACACCATTGCTTGAGGGAGACTAGCTCTCCCACGTGGCTGCTCCCTCTGAAAGATCGGCCTGTTCCTTTTTCCTGCCTTATTCTCTTAGGAATTCACTCTCCTAGCAGTCTCACTGTTTGACTAGAGTCTAGATTAGAGGAAACACATATACACGTACAACCTGTGGGTTCCATTTAGGCTGAGAAGTCCAGTTTGGAGGGAGAATCCTGTAGCTATGTCCTGGTAGGACAAGAAAGTTGCTAAGTCTAAGGCAGTCTCATGTTTGGCAGGAGGCCAAGGTGAGCATGGCTGTGCTCTGAGCCTAGAGCCTTTTATGCTCCCCCAGAGGGCCTCTTGGACATCTCAGAGGGCATATACAGTGGCAATACCGAAACCGTCCATTTGCTGTACAACTCGATTTGAAGTTGAGAATGTTTCAGAGGGGCAATATTTAAATCTGGAAACACTGTGAGTTTAGTCCTACTTATCTGGTGCCCATCTAGATGGTCTCCCAGGTCAGCTCTTTGCTGCCTTCTGGGCTCACCTAGAGAGTGGCAGAGGCTTAAGAACAAAGTCTTTGACTTGCACCCTCTTATTCCAGCCAGCCTTAGATCAAACAGTCCTTAATTCTCCTCTTTTCACCTTGGCTCCTGTTGACTTTTCCAGTCTTTTATCCCCACCCATCACCAGCCTGGGGTGAGGGTCATCTTCCTACCTCTGTCACTTCCCAGATTCCTCTTTATCAGAGTGAAGTAAAGCAGGGGTCCCTAAGATGATCTGAGGTGGAACTGATATAATAATAATAATAGAAATAAAGTAGAAAAGACCCTGATGCTGGGAAAGACTGAGGGCAGGAGGAGAAGGGGGTGTCAGAGGATGAGATGGTTGGATGGCATCACTGACTCAATGGACATGAGTTTGAGCAAACTCAGGGAGATAGTGAAGGACAGGAAGCCTGGCATGCTGGGGTTGCAAAGTGTTAGACACAACTCAGCAGCTGAACAACAACACAATAAATGTGATGTGCTTGAATCATCCTAAACCTGCCCCTCAGTTTGTGGAAGAATTGTCTTCCATGCAAACAATCCCTGGCCCCAAAAGGTTGGGGACTGCTGATAAACCATTCCGTCCCTTCTGTATTGGATATACCTGCCACACACCTGCTTTTTCATATTGGCTCTTTCCAGTCATCCTTCCACATATGTGTTTCTTTAAATTACCAGGTGGTTGTGAGTGTGGAAGTGGATATAGAGATGAGCAGAGGGAGCCTCCAAGGAGGTGAACTGGTTGGTTTTGAATCCACATTAGAAAAGTGAGTGATGGGCAGGGAGGTTTTTATTACAGAGAAAGTGACATACTCAAGCAATACAGAACTTTGTATTCAAATACTCTACTCTGAATTAAAAATGAACATCCTGGGAGAGAAGTCCCAAGATTATCAGAGGTCTATAAAGTCACCTTGCTCTACCTGTCTTAATGATGGCTCTTCAGTTCAGTTCAGTTTAGTCGCTCAGTCGTGTCCGACTCTTTGCGACCCCATGAATCGCCGCACGCCAGGCCTTCCTGTTATCAACTCCCGGAGTTCACTCGAACTCGTGTCCTTTGAGTCGGTGATGCCATCCAGCCATCTCATCCTCTGTCGTCCCATCCTCCTCCTGCCCCAAATCCCTCCCAGCATCAGGATTTTTTCCAATGAGTCAACTCTTCACATGAGGTGGCCAAAGTATTGGAGTTTCAGCTTTAGCATCAGTCCTTCCAGGGAACACCCAGGGCTGATCTCCTTCAGAATGGACTGGCTGGATCTCCTTGCAGTCCAAGGGACTCTCAAGAGACTTCTCCAACACCACAGTTCAAAAGCATCAATTCTTCGGCACTCAGCTTTCTTCACAGTTTAACTCTCATATCCATACATGACCACTGGGAAAACCATAGCCTTGACTAGACGGACCTTTGCTGGCAAAGTAATATTTCTGCTTTTGAATATGCTATCTAGATTGGTCATAACTTTCCTTGCAAGGAGTAAGCGTCTTTTAATTTCATGGCTGCAGTCACCATCTGCAGTGATTTTGGAGCCCAGAAATATAGTCAGCCACTGTTTCTACTGTTTCCCCATCTATTTCCCATGAAGTGATGGGACCAGATGCCATGATCTTCATTTTCTTATTGTTGAGCTTTAAGCCAACTTTTTCACTCTCCTCTTTCACTTTCATCAAGAGGCTTTTCAGTTCCTCTTCACTTTCTGTCATAAGGGTGGTGTCATCTGCATATCTGAGGTTATTGATATTTCTCCCGGCAATCTTGATTCCAGCTTGTGCTTCTTCCAGCCCAGCGTTTTTCATGATGGCTCTTCAGTTCATGCTAAAGTCATAACATAGGAGTCTTGCTGTGGGGACGCCACATTTGTGTGTGTGTGCCTCTCAGGGGCCTGGAACATCACAGATGAATTGTTTTTCAATTATGAAAACAAGTGGGAGTCACAGTCAGAGGCACTATGCCTGAGTTCATGAGTTCCAGGTCCCCCATTGGAGGCACAGAGACCCCATGTCACTAGGTGTCCGTGCCTTTTCCCACCCAGGCTCTGGGTGTTTTGTGCTCAGAAAGCAGGCCAAAATGAAAGGGTTTCTGAGAGAACACTCTGGAGTACCTTGCCTTATAGAACTTCCTGGGCACACCCAGAAGGGAAAGGAAGGGTCAGGAATGCACGTTCTTCAATGTGATGATGAAGCAGCTTTCTTCCATCCATTTCCAGCCCCTCTTGTTATGTTATTTTCCTTGGGAAAAAGCTTTGTGTAGTGTGGTGTTGACTTAGTCCCGTTGCAGATAAAAACACTCAAGGTGTCAGCCAGACAGAGACATCCCAATGAGAACTTCATGTGCATTTTGTTTTATATGTATATCAACAGCCACAAACATATATATGATACAGATAGATGTTAAAACAAAACAAAATGTGCATGTATATGATACAGATAAAATGAAACAAAATGCATATGAATATTTATCCATATCTACACACATTCATGTACTAGAGTAACGTGGGGTGGCAGTTATGGTCCCAGAGTTTTTTTTAAATTGACATATAGTTGATGTATAGTGTTGTGTTTGTTTCTGCTGTGCAGCAGAGTAATTCAGTTATATGTGTATGTAGATGATTATATTTTCCATTAAGGTTCATCATAGGATACTGAATATAGTTCCCTGTGCGCTACAGAGAACCCTGTTGTTTCTCCATTCCGTATGCAATAGTTCATATCTGCTAATCCCAAACTCCCGATCCACTCCTCCCTCATCCTCCTTAGCCTTGGCACCACAAGCCTGTCTCTATGTCTGTGGGTCTATTTTGTAGAAAGGCTCATTTGTGTCATGTTTTAGATTCTGCATGTGAGTGATGTCACATGATATTGTCTTTCTCTTTATGGCTTACTTAGTATGATAACCTCTAGGTCCAGCCATGTTGTTGCAAATGGCATTATTTTATTCTTTTTCATGGCTGGGTAGTATCCCCACTGTATATATGTACCACAATTTATCCATTCATCTGTTGATGGACACTTAGTTTGCCTTCATGTCTTGGCTATGGTGAACAGTGCTGCTATGACATGTATATTTTATTTTTTTACCATCAAAATTCAAACTTTATTTTGTATAGCAAAACATAATCTAAATGAGTTAATCAGTGTCTACATCTTTTTATACTTGTTTCTTAATTTTTTGAAGACAGAATGGCCTTAGTGTTATTGGAATTATTCTATTCTGCATTTTATTCTTTCTTCAAAGAGTTCATGTGCATTTTGTTTTATATGTATATCAACAGCCACAAACATATATATGATACAGATAGATGTTAAAACAAAACAAAATGTGCATGTATATGATACAGATAAAATGAAACAAAATGCATATGAATATTTATCCATATCTACACACATTCATGTACTAGAGTAACGTGGGGTGGCAGTTATGGTCCCAGAGTTTTTTTTAAATTGACATATAGTTGATGTATAGTGTTGTGTTTGTTTCTGCTGTGCAGCAGAGTAATTCAGTTATATGTGTATGTAGATGATTATATTTTCCATTAAGGTTCATCATAGGATACTGAATATAGTTCCCTGTGCGCTACAGAGAACCCTGTTGTTTCTCCATTCCGTATGCAATAGTTCATATCTGCTAATCCCAAACTCCCGATCCACTCCTCCCTCATCCTCCTTAGCCTTGGCAACCACAAGCCTGTCTCTATGTCTGTGGGTCTATTTTGTAGAAAGGCTCATTTGTGTCATGTTTTAGATTCTGCATGTGAGTGATGTCACATGATATTGTCTTTCTCTTTATGGCTTACTTAGTATGATAACCTCTAGGTCCAGCCATGTTGTTGCAAATGGCATTATTTTATTCTTTTTCATGGCTGGGTAGTATCCCCACTGTATATATGTACCACAATTTATCCATTCATCTGTTGATGGACACTTAGTTTGCCTTCATGTCTTGGCTATGGTGAACAGTGCTGCTATGACATGTATATTTTATTTTTTTACCATCAAAATTCAAACTTTATTTTGTATAGCAAAACATAATCTAAATGAGTTAATCAGTGTCTACATCTTTTTATACTTGTTTCTTAATTTTTTGAAGACAGAATGGCCTTAGTGTTATTGGAATTATTCTATTCTGCATTTTATTCTTTCTTCAAAGAGATGAAATTCATTTTATTTTATTTTATTTTTTTATTAACAAGAGCTTTTATTAACTCACTGGGCATTCATGACATAGTTAGCACAATTAAGCATGCCACTTTAAGCAAAAGAATTAGACACCATTCTCTGAATCAACTCCAATCCTTACTCCTTTAAGATACAGATGGTTCCTGAAGGCAGAATGAACCTGTATATTTTATTTTATTTTATTTTATTTGAACCTATATATTTTAGAATTAGAGTTTTGTCTGGATTTATGTAGGGCCGCAGAGGTTTAATTAGACCTTGAAGAGGTTAGGACTTTGACTACCCCGGGGTATGTCTCAAGACTACTTGTGCCCTCCTTTTTCCTGGAATTACTGAATGGGAGGATAAAATGAATTTTTTCTGGGAAGTTTTGGTCTTTTCAAGTGTACTGGAAGGTTCAGGGTGAAGTAACAAGCGGTTTGGAATTTCCTTGTCACTCATAGTTGTTGCAACACTGGTCCTCAGTTTGGGTCCAGCTGGGTGTAAGTGTGACAGTTAGCATGGTGAGTTTGGAATCACTCTGCATAGTTTGATGATTTTAATATTCAGGACAACATAGAGGATGGGACTTTGGAGCAGGAAGTCATGAATAAAACTCTTAGTTCTTCCACCAATCAGCTGTGTGATCTTGAAAGTTACTTAAACTCTCTGGGCTTTAACTTCCTGATCTGTGAAACAGGACATAAAATGGACTGCTTCATGGAGCAGTTTGAAGGATGCTCAAGAAATGTTCTGCTTCTTCCTCTTTCTTCCCTCCCCTCCTTTCTCTTCCATCCTTCCTTCAGGTTCTACTGCCTTCCCACACTGCACTTTTGTATGTTTTTTGGGAAGGATTCAGAAACTTGATTGCAGGAGAAGTACAGAACCGAGCTCGTGGATAGGGTTGGCTGGAGGGTATTGCTCTGTGCATGGGAAGGGCTGACAGACAAGGGTGTCCCGGTAGAAAGGATTAGTGCCAGGTTTGAAGGTCTGCAGCCTACCAAAGGCAGAAGGCCTGACTGTGTACCCCATTTCTTGTTAACAGAGAAACAAGTGCCTCCTAGAAGACATTATATACCTGATGTGGGTCACAACCAGGAACTTCAGATGAACTTTTGTTGTTGGTGATTGCAATAGATGCTCAGAGTAGGGGGGGCACTACCAGTGGATGGGGGAGATGTAGATCCATAGTAAGACCCAGCAGGCTCACATTTAAGATGATCCCTTGGGGGCACTTGAGTGAGTTAGGACAAGGCCCTTTTTGATTTGGTGGGACTTCTCCTGTCTCTTTCCCCTAAGCTTTCAGTTCTGACATCTCACCTTTGCTCAGCCTTGCTTCAGATCTGGAAAATGCCCTGGAAATGTGGATCTCATTAGAATCACTTGAGCCTTGTCCTGATTGTTCTTTTCCAGGGCTAATATGATATTTTTCTAATGTAGGCTTGAAAGAGAATGAAAGCGTGTGCTGCCTAAATTAATTTGTTGTGAAAACAAAATCACTTCATTCTCCAGATTCCTTCAAACACTTGATCTTTCCTCTAGTTTTCTGGCTCTCATCCTTCATGACCCATCTCTTTTCTGGGAACTTTTTCTTGGCTTAGAATCCTAGCGTTGCTCTGAATGAGGCAAAGGGGTCTGTGCCCAGATCACTTTGGAGGAGCCAAGGGGAAGACCCACCCAGTCCACTGAGCCCCAGGGGTGCACGCTAAGGTCCTGAGTAGAGACTCGGTTTCTTAATATATTGGTCTGAAAATAGCTTTCCTGTCATAAAGCAGGTCCCAAGGGGTTTGTCAGACTGTTCAAGGAAACTAAATAAATATATACATATGCATGTTAAACTTTTATATTATCCTGTGATCCCACTATATGGTTCCAGTTTAGCTTCATGGTTTTTTTAAAAAAACGAGTCATTTAATGTTAGCTGTGTTCCCAGATCCTTCTCAAACCTTCTCCCATCATCTCTCCAGCCTTGCTGGAGCCTGAGTTGGGCCTGGCATACAGTATGTCTGTCTTGGACGCAATTAGCGCTCTGGGTGAAGGGCACATTGGTGCCTCCCTCTCACCAGGCTCCTAAGCTGGTTGGACTTCGCTTGGATCAAGGTATTGTGGATTTTGTGGATCACTTTCTTCTCCCCTTCTCATTCATTTTAAATTATTTTACTTATCCTCCCAACATTTATCAATTGCTTGGTATGTCCCACACATTGTGCTTAGCTCTCAAGGGAAGAGGAATCTGAAATGAAATATGGATCTTGGCCCGTTTGCAGGGCTTTGCAGCCTACTCAGACAGAAAAACCATATTCCCCAATAAGGTAAATGTTGTTGTTCAGTTGCTAAGTCGTGTCTGACTCTTCATGGACTATAAGGTGCCAGGTTCCTCTGTCTGTGGGGTTTTCCAGGCAAGAATATTGGAGTGGGTTGCTATTTCCTCCTCCAGGGGATCTTCCTGACCCAGGGATCAAACCTGCATCTCCTGCATTAGCAGGTGGATTCTTTACCACTGAGCCACCAGGGAAGCCCAATAAGGTAAATAATATAGGGTAAATAATAACAGGTGACACTTCCTGAGCTCTCAGAATTTGCTAGATTCTGTGTTAATTGATTTTCGTATATTATTGCCTTCAATGTCTATAATACTTGGAGCATGTATTTCCCCATTTCACAGATGAGGAAGCTGAGACTAGAAGAAGTGAACAGCTGCCCCAGGTCCTAGTGCCAGAGGCAGAATTTGAACTCAGACCATCCAGCTCCAAACCTTAACAGACAGAGAGTGATAAACGCCATAATAGTGAGAGTTTGCTCATTTCTCGGTTTTTCATTCATAAACTGGAGATTGTTTCCCTGCTGTTGTCTCATCCATAAACTGGGGATCAGTTCCCTGCTATTGCCAACTCCTCCCCTCAGGCCTGTTGATAAGAGTGCACGTGAGGAAATGCGCTCAAGTATTCTGAGAGGCCAGGTGGTTTCTGTGTGTTTTCTTTTTGCAGCTGCCTTGGAAAACAGGCATTAGCCTTTCTGGATTCCCCCATGACCAGCCCTATGTGACTGTGGGTGATGTCATGGGCCTCTGCCTGTGGCTTCCAATTTGGGGCATCAAAAAGCGTGAGCTCAACAATGGTGGCACCAAGACCAAGGCCACAGTCAGGGCTGGCAGTAGCAATGTGTCACTGGGGCCCTTAGAATGTGCTAACCCTTTGCCAAGTACGATGGTCCCCCCCCACCCCATTTTATTGAGATATAATAGACATGTCATATTGTATAAGTTTAAAGTGTTCCATGCATTAATTTGATACAGGTGTACAAGGGTCAGGAAGATCCCCTGGAGGATGAAATTACAACCCACTCCAGTATTCTTGCCTGGCTAATCCCATGGACAGAGTAACCTGGTGGGCTATAGTCCACAGAGTTGCAAAGAGTCACACTGAGCCACTGAGCGCACACGCATCCTGCAATAATATTAGCACCTTAGCTTACCTGACACCTCCAGCACATCACATAATTACTGTTTCTTTTTTTAAGTGAGAACTTTAAAGATCTACTCTCTTAGCAACTTTTGAGGGTATAACTTAGAATTGTCAACTCTGTGCACTTGCTGCTACTGCTGCTAAGTTGCTTCAGTCATGTCTGACTCTATGCAACCCCATAGATGGCAGCCCACCAGGCTCCCCCATCCCTGGGATTCTCCAGGCAAGAGTACTGGAGTGCGGTGCCATTGTCTTCTCCGTCTGTGCACTTGACTCCCTATCTTTGGACCTAGGCTACCAGGGCCCCTTCCCTTGGCCCTGACTCTGGAGGGCCCTGGCCTGGCTGGCCCCCTGCTGTGCCTTCCTCAGGAGGTGAGGTGTCTGTGGACCAGTGGAACATGCCCATCAGAAGCCTTCATCCCCTCGAGTACCAGGAGGCCTAGAATTTCCTGCCCACTTGGGTAGTCATCTTCCCTGAATCCACAATTCCTGGGTCAGACCATGCTTCTAGTTTGTACAACCCTAGGTCCAAAGGGTGTAGGGGTGGGGAACACTGTTTTCAGTGGGTGTGGACAAAGCTTTGATTGCATTCTGAGTTGTCTGCACTTGACAGGACAAGATCCTAAGGGTGCAGAATAGAGCTGGGGTGAGAAGTGAAGGGCAGTGAGCTGTAGGCCGGGGTGCCTCCGTGTGTGCTGTTGCCCCAGGCCCCTGAAATGTTAGAGGTGAGCCCATGCCAGGCGCTTTCCTGCATTATTCCCTATAAATCTCACCACAAGCCCGTGTGGTGTGCATACCATCACCTACAGACGGAGAAGCTGGGGCTTCGATAGCTTCAGTGGCATGCTCGAGGTCACAGAGCTAGGTTTCTAACTCAAGTGTCTTTCAAAAGCTCGTGTTATAAACCACCACCTGACATCCAAAGCACTGGAGTCACTTTGAGATGCTGGTTAAATATGCAGATTCCTGGACTTTTCTCCCTACACTGATGCATCAGGGTCTCTAATGGGGGATTGGGATATCTGTTTTTAAACAGTCTTCTCATAGGACTCTCTGCTCAGTAGCAGGGATCAAGTCCAGACATGCCCTAGCCTAGCAATGTGACCTTGACCAAGCACGTCGGCTTTGTTGTGCCACCGGTACCTCATCTGTCAGTGCAGATAACAGCACCTGCTCTTGCGAAGACCTCAGTGAAAATAGCCATTGTGTTATGTATTTGGCACAGGACAGGGCTTAGACATGGGGAGTTGAATATCTATCTCCCCCTTCTTCTGATCTTTCGACGCAACTGGAGCCTCACCCTTCCTGCAGGGCTTATTGTTGGTTCTGCTTTCCCAGGCCCAGATTATCAGGAGTATCTGCTGAATTAATTTATTTCGGAGATCTCAGCTACTAAGAGTTTATGGCTTAATAAGCCCTTTCTTGGCTATTGGCAGAGGACAGGAGGCTCTTGGAGATGAAAAAACGTTCAGGATCCGTGGATCTAGCTCCCTGACATGGAATTGGGCTCTGTCAGGTGTAGGGGAGAAAGCCACAGCTTTTTAATCAACAGAGAGACACCATGTAGGAAGCTGTAACTGTGGCTCCTTCCTGGGCCAGCTTCTGTGACCCTCTGGAAACACCTGTCACTTGGAACCCTGCGCCAGTGTTCTTGGGTCTCTGCTGCAGCCTAGCCTCTCTTCTCTCTGGTTTCCCTTGTCTTGATGTTTCTGCTCTAAGAAGTGGAGTTAAGAAAGGCACCTCCCTTCAGATGGGCTGTGCTGAGATTCCACAAACAGAACCCGCCCTTGGAGGGCCTAGAGGAGGTGTGGGAGTCTGACAAATGCCAGGAGAAATTGATCATGGGGAAGGTAAGATGCCAGGGAGTCAATTGCTGTCCCTCCTGGGGAGACACACAGACAGACAAGCTGTCAGGAAGGGCACGCACTGCCTGTACCACGCTGCTGTACTAAGGGAGGAGGGAGCTGCCTTTATCCACGTTTGTTTATTTCACATCCTTCACACGTGTGCTGTGGCCGTGGGTTTTGTGTAGATGCAGCTGTGGTCTCTGGCCCTGGAAGCCCCAGGCTTGCTGAGGAGGCCAGATCCAGAACTCAGGAAACATTCAACAGCACCAGACGTGAGTAGGGGTGGGCGCCCGCCAGGGTGCAGGACACCCAGAGGGATAGGTTCACCCCCGAGGCTCAGAGCAGCTCCTTTCAGAGGCTGGGCCTGGCTGGACCCCAGGGTAGGCCGCTTCTGTTTTTTTTGTTAAGCATTTTATTTTTTTTTTAAAGCACATTTACATCTCATCTCAGAGTGAGATGAGTCCACCAGATGCTGTAATAAAATGCTGACTGTATTCTCTGAACACCAGCAGGGCTCCTTCTGGTGCCAGGTGAGCTAGGCAGCTGCAGTGGTGAGTACTGTTATTGTTGTTGGTGCTTTTTATCCTTCCGGGAGAGAAGCTGTTGAAAGTCATCAGACACCATGCTCCCAGATGCAGTAACCATCACACAGGTCTTGCCAAGAATCAGCTGCCGTGTGGCTCCCTTTGAAACTCTTGGATGACTCCCAGATGTCGTGGTGGTCCTCTCCTCTGGAAATTGCTGTCTCCATACAGACTCGGGGAGACCCTCCTGCTGACCTGTCGCGGTCCGTCTGTCACATCCTTGCTCCTGAGGCTCCTGCCCCGCTGAGCAACCTGGCCAGACCCGCTTACACTTTGGCCCACATAGCTCCTTCTGGGCCCAGTGTATTGCTTCCTGTGGCAGTGCCCTCCTGCTGGATCCAGGTCATCTTCAGGTCCTTCAAGTCTCGGCTCCTCCCCTGCTCCTCGTGCGGTGCCTCCAAGGCAGACAGAGGGGCTCCTCCAGCGCTCCCCAGCCATCCCCTGGACCTCTATTGTCCTTCATGCAGCCGTTGTCCCACCAGACTCTAAACATTCCTAAGGGCAGGAGCTGGGCCTCGTTTGCCACTGTTTGGGCCCAGGCCTGGCCCTTGCTGAGTCAGCACATTTGTTGACCACCTGAAGGGTTGTGAGGAGGCAAAGACAATTCCAAACTTAGAATCGAGAGACATGGGAGCTCCAGCGCTGACTTGAGGAGTCGAGTAGTTGTGTGACCTTGGCCCGAACGGCCCCACCTGTGTGAGACGACATTCACCGAAACACGTGGGAAAGTACAGATAAGAAGCCAAAGTTCACAGAGAGCTCTCTTTATTTCCCAGTAAGCCGATGACATTATGGAGATCAGCCAGGGGACATGCTTCTAATCCTGAATTAAAAACATGCCAAAGTTGGCCTGGTTCCAGACACAAAGTCCTTCAAGCCAGTAATTTAGTTTAATCATCTACATAAATCGAATATCGGGTTCTGTAGAAGACACTAAGGCCCGGATTTTGGTTGTGAGCTGCGCAACTTTGGGAAATGCCTCTGGGACTCGTTTTCCTTGAATGCACTTGTCTATTACTTGTGAGGGCTTCCCTGGTGGCTCAGAGGTTAAAGCGTCTGCCTCCAATGCGGGAGACCTGGGTTCCATCCCTGGGTCAGGAAGATCCCCTGGAGAAGGAAATGGCAATCCACTCCAGTATTCTTGCCTGGAGAATCCCATGGATGGAGAAGCCTAGTAGGTTACAGTCCACGGGGTCACAGAGTCAGACACGACTGAGCGACTTTACCTATTATTAGTGAAATGTAAATGTCAAAAGCTCTTGCTGGCATCAGGAGGAGGATGCAAGGACCAAGTGAGGTGATGATCTTCCCAGGGAGGGCACCTGGGATGCGGTGAGGGGCTGCAGAGGCAGGAGATCAGGGTGGGGGAGGCTGCTGGCACCCCACACAGGCCACACAGGTCCTGCCTGGAACTCATCATGGCTGTGAGTGTTGGCCATGAAGGGGCACTGCTGTGCCCTTCCTGAGACTTGCCCTTGAAGGAATGGGCCCCTACTCACAAAGAGCCAAGCATTCCTCTGGGCTCCTGCAGCCCACACACCTGGCAGACTACAGGAGGCTACAGAAGAAAGGTCAGCCTTCTCGTGTCAGGAAGGCCAGTGTCTAGTACAATTGGTACCTGGCTTCCCTTCCTGAGTGCCTTGAGAACCCCAATATTGTTGTTCAGTCGCTGTGTCATGTCTGACTTTTTGCGAACCTATGGACTGCAGCCCACTACCTCCTGGAGTTTGCTCAAATTCATGTCCATGGAGTCAGTGATGCTATCTAACCATCTCATGTTCTGCTGCCCCCTTCTCCTCATGCCCTCAATCTTTCCTAGCATCAGGGTCTTTTCCAATGAGTCAGCTCTTCCCATTAGGTGGCCAAAGTTTTGGAGTTTCAGCTTCAGCATCAGTCCTTCCAATGAATACTTAGGATTGACTTCCTTTAGGATTGATTGGTCTGATCTCCTTGTAGTCCAAGGGACTCTCAAGAGTCTTCTCCAGCACCACAGTTTGAAAGCATCAATTCTTTGGTGGGCAGCCTTGTTTGTGTTCCAACTCTCATGTCTAAGCCATTGTTATTGTTCAGCTGCTCAGTCGTGTTCATCTCTTTGTGACCCCATGGACTGCAGCACGCCAGGCTTCCCTGTCCTTCACCATCTCCCAGAGCTTGCTTAAACTCATGTTCTTTGAGTCAGTGATACCATGTAACCATCTTGTCCTCTGTTATCCCCTTCTCCTCCTGCCTTCAGTCTTTCTCAGCATCAGGGTCTTTTCCAGTGAGTCAGTTCTTTGTATCCGGTGGCCAATGTATTGGAGCTTCAGCTTCTACATCAGTCCTTCCAATGAACACCCAGGACTGATCTCCTTTAGGATGGACTGGTTGGATATCCTGGCAGTCCAAGGGACTCTCAAGAGTCTTCTCCAAAACCACAGTTCAAAAGCATCAATTCTTCAGTGCTCAGCTCTCTTTATGGTCCAACTGTCATATTCATACATGAATGGTGGAAAAACCATAGCTGCGACTCTATGGACCTTTGTTGACAAAGTGCTGTCTCTGTTTTTTAGTATACTGTCTAGGTTTGTCACAGCTTTCCTTCCAAGAAGCAAGCATCTTTTAATTTCATGGCTGCAGTCACTGTCCACAGTGATTTTGGAGAAGAAGAAAATAAAATCTGTCACTGCTTCCATTTTTTCCCCTTCTATTTGCTATGAGATGCTGGGACCAGATGCCAGGATCTTAGTTTTTTTAAATGTTGAGTTTCAAGCCAGCTTTTTCACTCTCCTCTTTCACCCTCATCAAGAGGCTCTTTAGTTCTTTTTCATTTTCTGCCATTAGGGTGATATCATCTGCGTATCCGAAGGTGTTAATCTTTCTCCCGACAATCTTGATTCCAGAGAAGCCCAGACAACCTCTTTTAAGCAAATTGCTATCCTAATCATTGTGTTCATTCTCCAGAGAAGACCATGTAATCTATATATATCAAGTATCAAAGTCACTATAGGAACTAGTGACTGGTATGTCTGGCTTGCTCTTAGAGCCCCAGGATCCTGGAGGGAAGCCCCAGGGAACGCTGCTGCTGGTGTGAAGAAAAGGGACGTCTTCCCTGCACAGACCCAGCTTCTTGCTCTGGTGATGTGGTCGGGAGATGCAGTTCAGAGATGAAGCGTTTGGTCAAGGTCACACGGCTAGTCAGAAGCAGAGCAGCATCTCGAACCCAGGTTCCTTAGTCCAAGATCAACACCCTTTCCATTGTATGTCTTTACCTGCCAGAGCCCAGCTAGGAAACAGAATTCCTCTTGGATTGTTTGATGAGGGGAGACTTATAGAGCAAAGGGTGGGGTTCTGAAGATCAACAAGGGATGCTGAGGTATCCAGAGTCAGTCAGGAGAAGGAAGCTGCCACCATCGCTGGGCTTGAAGTATCAGGGGGAGAGGATGTTTTTCTTGAAACCAGAAGAGAGCTGAGGGTGGAGGCGTGGCTGCCTGGCAGTGGCTGGAGTGTAGAGGGAGGCATTCCCGCCCACAGTGTGGCCCAAAGCAGGGAGTGGGGGGAAGGCTAATCTGGCAGCGCCTCCATGGGGGGAGCGCATTGGAAGGCCCCAGCAAGCCTGGTGACGCAGTCCCTGGTGGCAAATGGCACCGAGGAGGCAGAGAGCGACCCGCACAACCTAACTATGCTGTCACGCCGTCTGCCCAGAGGAGCGAATGAACAGTGCCGGCGCAAGACCTCGGCACGTCTCAAGTCAGGCTTCCTGGCCCTTTGCGTGTGTGGCAGTGATTTCAGTACTTGTGAACATGCTCAGGGCTCCTTGAGCCCCAAAGCTGTCCACTGTTCTGAGAGGCACTTGTCTTTCTGAGGGGCCAGGAATGCACAGTTTCCTCTGGTGGCAGACTAGAGAATTGAGTGACAGGATGGAGACTTCTCTGGACAACTCCAGGTTTTGGAGTGAACAGCCCCTGCAGAGCTGGCATCAGTGATTTGTGGGTGTGCACCTGAAGGGTTTGACAAACCTTGACACTGGGTTTTGCTAACAAAGCCCTACCCCACCAAGACAGGCAGGGTGCCTCAAATCCTAATTTGCAGATTCTGAGGCTCAGCATTTACACATCATCTCTGTGAAGAACCTGCCTCCAAGCTGGGCTGTTTGTTGTGGTCTTGTGTGTTCCAGAGAGAGAAGCTCGCTTCTGCAGGAATGATTTTATGATGTATAAGATGCAGTCTTTTCTTATACATTCTTAGCCCGGAGGAGCAGAGTCTCTCCTTGGCATGATCGCTTCAGGGAATGCCCAGGGGACCAAGCAACACTCCAGTTATCATTAAGTCCAGCATATTCACACTGATTTCAAGGACAGTGTGATGCTCTTGTTGATTGAATAAGCATGATCCTGGATAGGCAAAGATTGGCTAGGAAGCCGGGCTGCAAGGTGGAACGAAGAAGGTGCCCTTCACCTGTCCCCAGAACCCAGCATGACGAAAGGCAAGTGATGTACATGAGATACGGGATTCTCCGCATCCCATGGTCATGCCAGAACATCTGCCACCACCGACTGTCGGCTGCTTGCCTCTCCACCCTCTCTCAGGCCAACTTCCTTTGTTGAGGGTCTCTCTGGATGTCATTAGCAATGTTTTCTTTTCTGATTGTAGGGTAAGGAGTGCTGTGCTTCTGAATGTCATTGCCTTCAGATTCTGTGGGCAGAGTGAAGACAGTTAACGGTCTTCAAGCAAATTGTCTTAGCGACCCTGCGAGAGTCCTATCCTGTCTGTTCTGAGCTCTCCTCCTAGGTCTTTACAAAGCCTGTTTAACTTCCAGGCAGTCCCAACTTACGTGGGCTGTGTGAACAGAAATACAGAAGGAGCTGGTCTTCTAATTTTCCTCATTATTAGTAAAATCTGGCAGGGAAGCTGTGTCACAGGAGTCAAGCTTAGGTAGGTGAGTCGCTCAGTCATGTCTGACTCTTTGCGGCCTCATGAACTGTAGCCCGCCAGGCTCCTCTGTCCATGGGATTCTCCAGGCAAGAATGCTAGAGAGGGTAGCCATTCTCTTCTCCAGGGGATCTTCCTGACCCAGGGATCGACCCCAGGTCTCCTACACTGCAGGCAGATTCTTTACCATCTGAGCCACCAGGTAAGCCCAAACTTAGAAAAGTATCTGGATAAACTCTGAATGCCTGTACTTTATAGCATTTGGCACAGGGAGACTGCTTGTCAGATACTTCCTTTTCATTCCTCTTTTATTCAACAGGTATTTCTTGAGAAACTATTGTGTGCAAGGCAATGCATTAGGCATTGGGGATATGGCTATGAAGGAGGACAATAACTTCTGTCCTCAAGGAATATGTAAGTGTAGCTTTTTGAGCTTAAATTTATGCAGTCTTTGGTCTGTCTGTCCATCCATCCATCTTGTACCCATGATCCATCCATGGCTTTGCTTCGTATTGCCTTGTGTCACCTCACAGTTCCAACCTGACTTCCAGGGCTACAGAGAGACACTGAGCTGTACGTCATTACTCAGAATTTAGCTGACAGGTCTGGCATATCTATGGCCTCCACTGCACTGCAGGTGTGGAGATGTTGTTAGTAAGATTGGGAGAGTAAGGCTTCTCTTCTGATGGAAAGGATACAGAATGTCAATTGCAAGAGGGAACATGTGCTGTGGCTTGTAAGTCTTCTCTGGTACCTCCTGACATTTAAATTTATGATCTTTTATTCACTCATACACACATTCTTCCAACAAGTGTTGATTAAACCCCTGCCATGTGCTAAATACCACGAATGTAAAGATGGATAAATGACGGGTGCCGTCAAAGGGTCACAGGCTGGAGGATTCAATAACCCTCAGTCAGTCTTGAGCTGGAGGTTTACATTTTCCCTCTTCTTTCTACCCAATCCCAACCGATTCCACAGTTTGGAAAGGCGTGTTATTTTTTGTCCTCCTGACCCCTTTTTTCCCCCCAAGAAGTTAGGCCAGGCTTTTCACATGCCCCAGTCAGGACAGTGACTGAGGCTTTGAGTGGATGCACGTCTGGGTGACTGAGTAGACGGCAATCAGAGGCTTATGTTGACTGGGCTGGGTGTGGACATCTAAGATGGGGTGGCGTAGGGGTTTTTAGCTGGTGTTCTGGAGCCAAGAACCACCCAAGGGAAAGCACAGCCCTTTGTGACCTGGTTGGATGACCTCAGGCAAGGTTACTTTTCCTTTTGTCCTATGTAAAGTGGGGACCATTATTAAAATCCCTAAATCACATGTTGTGTTTTCTGGATGGAACTGTGTTGATGGGTACGGTACATAACAGTGGTCAAAATCACAGGGCTATAGTCTACAAAGGATATATTTTATTGTACATGAATTAAAAGAAATCACCGTGTGTGTGTGTGTGTGTGTGTGTGTGTGTGTGTGTGTGTGTGTTGAGGTGAGAGTAGGAATATGGCCTGGAACAAATGAATCTAACTGTATTTAAAATGATTCACACAATCACACTAGAGGGTCTGAGCTGACAGAAGTTACCTAGGAAATATTGTGTCTACTTCAGTTTAGAAAAAAGGCAAAAAAGAATTGCACACAAACTTGATATTCTAATTGGGAAATTTGTTTCTCACAGGGGTATTGGGTTAGCAATTCTGAACTTACTTACATTTATCCGATTCATGACTCATAATTTTTCAATCTGAGGAAACTCTTTAATCCTGGAAAATTTCCTACTGTCGTGTCTTTGGATACAGCGTCTCTCTCATTTCTTTCCTTACTTCTCGCTCTTTCTTCCACACCCTCTAACTTCTCATGCGTGGTCCCCATCCTGTGTCTCTCTCTGTGCATCCTAACTTTTCCAGATAAAATGTCCACTCATTAATTCCCTCTTCGGTTGGTCTGTCTGCGGTTTAACTAGTCACTCCCATCTCAGTCTCTCTCTCTGCCTCTCCACGCTCTCTCCACCAGCCTCTTACTTGCCTTTTCTCCTCAGCTCCTCCGGAGAAGCTGAGCTTTCTGCCCTGAGGCCTTTGTATGTGCTGTTAGCTCTGCTTGGCAGGTCCCTATCCCCCAGCCTCCTTCTTGCTGCTGCTTCCTGTTCATTCCTCCTTCTCAGCGACCTTACCCTGAGACTCTGGGAAACTAGCTGGATGAGATGCTTCCTACTTCACTTGTTCAAGTCCCCTCTGATTTCATTTAGGTGATACTCCTCTGCCATTCATGGGCATTTTTCCTTAAAATTTTCTTTTCCTCTTGGTGGGAAATTCCTGAGGGGCTACGCCTACCCCATCTTCCCAGCATCTGGCTCAGAGATGCGGACCTAGCAGCCGTATACGCTGAGTGAAGGGATTCGTGTTGGTAGGTCTGCTCCAGATGCATTCTGTCCTTTGGAAGGCTTGAGCTGTCCTGTCTCCTCAGCTGCCTCTGTCTCCCACCTTTTCTTCCTTCTCTCCTCCTTCTCAACTTCCTTATAAGTGTGACAGGGCTGGAGAGCCTGGCATGAATTGGGGGTGTCCTTACTGCCCACCTTGAGCCCTCCTACTTTCAACCTTCTTCTGCACAGACTCTGATGCAACACGAGGAAGGAGACAGACCCAGTTTCTCAGGCTGAGTCGCTGGGTCACCTGCGAACACTGCACCCCTAGATTGACAATGCCCTCCTCTTTTCTTATCCTGGGAGCCAGAATACATCTGTTCAATGATCCTGCTACTGCATGCTGCTAAGTGATCAAGCCCTCAATATATCTGGGAGGCAGGAGGGGCAGCTTATTTTTGATCTCCACATGGCTCCTTCGTGTCCATCTTGTTCTAGTCTTCAATGGAGGATGGCATTTATGGAAACACGACTGAAACCAACCAACAGAGAGTCTGGCTGAAGAAGTCACGTACAGCCCCACGATGTCACTGTGTCATCTCTCTCAAGCCAATATCCTGACTTTTCCCATCCAGGTAGCCTGAGTTGAGGGGGCTCCATTCATTAGGGAGCCGTGCTGTTGCAGCAGCCAGGCTAAAGCCGTGCTCCTGTTTGCCAACACCCCACTGACATGCTAAGCATGGGAGGTGTCTGGTTCATTTACCTGCAAGGAGACTTAATCCACGTAAATGTCTGACTTGGACCCCACTTTCACCCTGATGAATCACTGAGTGGGGCTAGTGTGAGGGGCCCATCCAGGGCTTCAGCTACCTTCTCTGTGTCTGATAGCTCTTTTGGTTCAAATGTAGCTGCTGAGCACCATAAACACCTCTTAAAGATGCTTATTAGGAAAACATCCAAGCAATATTGCTAATTCACTTGCAAGAGCAGAGACCTATTGAGGAGCACCAAATGGTGTTGGTTAGTAGAGGCAGGAACAAACAGGAAGAGAAGCCACCCAGGAGGGAGGCAGGAGCAAGCATTCCAGACTGTGCCAGGATGAGCAGGCTGAGGGCAGGCTGGGAGATGTCTTCTCAGTGACCCACACCCCTCCTGGTCATGAGGGTCTGCCACACTCTGGGCTCAGGCTTGGTTCCTCTAAAAGCAGACTCTGAGATGAGGATTTGGTGCCAGCAGTTCATCTGGGAGGTGATCTTAGAGGCCACCGTGAAGGAGCTGGGGAAGTGAGCTAGGGAGATGGAAGAGACCCAGCAAGGCTGGGCCATTAAGCAGGAGCTGCAGTGGGCTGCTGGGGCTCAGTCCTGTCGGAGATGCTGAGAAACTGTGTGGAACACGCCTTAGACTTGGTCTTGCCCTTTACACTGTGGGGAGAGAGAAAGAGGATATTTGCCACACACTCTCGTCCTTCACTGGTTGACAGCTGCCTCTGGGATGTTGACTCCCTGGCCCTCGCAGCTTCCCTGAGCCTGGCTGAACAAGGTCTCAAGGCAGACTCTAGGTAGAGACACAGGAAGCCAGCAGCTATGGGAATGTCTTCAGGTGGCCCAGGGGCTGGTGCATGGGTATGGCCGGGTCTGCTCCAACTCTAGCTGCAAAAGGGACTGTGGTTTCTGGTTAAGAGCAAACCCAAACCTCCTCATCTAAAAATAAGATCTGATGAGCCTCAGGGGGAAATGGGATTGTTAGAAACCTGAAGGAAATAGCAACCCATTCCAGTATTCTTGCCTGGGAAATCCCATGGACAGAGAACCCTGCAGGCTACAGTCCAAGGGGTCACAAAGAATTGGACACGACTTAGCAACTAAAACAAGTCATGCCCAGCTCTTTGCAGCCTCATGGACTGCAGCATGCCAGGTCTGCAGTCACCGTCCACAATGATTTTGGAGCCCAAGAAAATAAAGTCTGTTGCTGTTTCTGTTGTTTCCCCATCTATTTGCCATGAAGTGATGGGACCAGATGCCATGGTCTTAGTTTTTAGAATGTTGAGTTTTAAGCCAGCTTTTCTACTCTCCTCTTTCCTGGAAAATGCGCTTATGGTTTTTCCCAGGAGGCATGGTGTGGAGTATGGTGGAAGGCACCACGGCTACCTTGCCATGCCTGGCATCGCGGGGTGACGCACATCACAGCCCCTCTGTGAGGCCTCCAGGACCAGTCTGTCTGGTCGGTGACTGTTCTCTACCAACCCCTGTGTCACCGCTAACCACCTACAGTGTCACTGGGAGCTTGTTTTTTCTTTTCTTTTCTTGTGCATACCTGATTTTCCCAACTAGGAGGCAAGGCTCCTGAGCGCCAGAGTCATGACCTTCAAAACTCCACCCTCCACGCTGAGACCTCTGAGCTGCAGGCAGTGTGAGCACCGCAGTCACCCTCCATAAAGCACCACCATGCGCTCCTGGGGAGGCCAGTGCTCATCTCCTGGGTCACTGGGCAGTATGTTTTCCTTCCTGGGACTAGAAGGAAAGAGCACTTGATTCTAGAGAGAAGCAAAATATGACTTTTATGGAAATGTGTTTAAGATCTAACATGTCAGGCACCATGTGAGACTGTGATCTGTATTAACTCCTTTAATATTTATCACATTCCCATTTTATAGATGTGAAAACTGAGGCATAGGCAAGTTAAGCAATGTGCCCAAGCCTCTCATGGGAAAGCTCTTATCTGGACCCTGGGGCCAGATTCTTTCTTTCCACTGTGGGCACGGCTCCATGGTGAGGAGGGCAGGGAAGTGGGGGTGTATGTTCAGTCAGGGGAGTTACCTTGCTCACCACTGTTGTGGGGGGGGGGCGCATTTCTTTGAGCCCAAGGCAGGGGTGGCTGCTGGGCTTCTACACAGCCTAGAGCAAGAGGCTTAAAGGCACAAGAGCCGGAGCGACTTGCCTCGCTCTATTCTGCTTTTCACCATATCTGCTCACCTCTTCTCGCTCTCAGCAGCTTCATTCTCTCTACACACACATCAGCATATTTTTGCCATTTAAACACCACCTGAGACGGGCCATGGGAACTGTGCCCAGTCTCGGGGGAGAGAGTCTGACTGGTGCACCCCATCCAGTCTACCCGAGGTGGGGTGATGAGCACTAAGCCACTCCACGCCGTCAGCGTTTCTGCCCATCCCCGCCTCTAAGATCGCCATTCAGCGGTCACCGTCCTGAGGCAGGATCTGAAGGAGCTGTCAACCAGCTGCCTTCTACTCTTTGCTTTTTCCTGCTGGCTTTTGCTTCCAGTTTCTGGGTCCTCAGCTCTGGGTGAAGTCCTGCTTAACACCAGCTGGGAGCCTGTGTGCCCAAGGAAGTGGAGAGAGGACTGAGCAAGGGGGACCCTCATGTCATCTTTGGTTCCTCTGGACCACATGTGCTGAGGGTATCCTGGAAGTGGCAAGAAGTGGGTGGGAAAATGATGCTCTCTCAGCTCAGTGCTTCTCAATCATGCCTGGGGTGATTCCTCTGAAATTCTGGCTTGCTTTGGTGGAGCTGGGGTTCAGGCATCACAGAATTTTAATACCACCCTGGTGATTCTAGTGTGTATCCAGGATTGGGAGCGTCTATCTTGGGCTTCCTTGGTGGCTCAGTAGTAAGGAATCTGCCTACTAATGCAGGAGACACGGGTTGACATGGGTTTGATCCTTGGGTGGGGAAGATCCCCTGGAGAAGGAAATGGCAAGCCACTCCAGGATTCTTGCCTGGAAAACCTCATGGACAGAAAAGCTTGGTGGGCTACAAGTCCATGGGGTCTCAGAGTTGGACACGACTTAGCAGCTGAACAACAACATCTTGGCACTGGCTTGTGGTTGTGAAAGAGAGTTTGAAATGCCAGGGTGAGCTCCATGGGTCAGCTCCCAGAGAAAATGGCTCGTCTTTTTGTCTGTCTCTTGCTCCTTTATTGTCTGACTTCACATGAATTCCCATGTGGGATCTGCTTTCTACTACCACTGTGTATTGGTGGTGTCAACACATGAATCATACTCTACGTCCAGTTTCTGAGGATCTTCTAATGCAGGGTGTGTGCAGCAGTTTAGGGGGCTGGAGCAGTTCTGCATCGATGCCAGGTCTGCCCAGAAATCCTCTGCTAGGATGAGGGTCTGTGTGAGTGCCCACCACTGGGGGGGTTAGCTCTCTGCATAAATCACTTTGGAGGTTTAGATCTTTCCTTTAATTAAGAAGTTGCTTCTCGTCCTCCAGGGAGCTGTGGTTTCCTCACTGGCATTCTGCCCGGAGAGCTGAGTGATGCATCAAGAGGCCATCAAGAGAGTGACTTGATGCCATCTGGAGAGAGGACTGAGCAAGGGGGACCCTCATGTCATCTTTGGTTCCTCTGGACCACATGTGCTGAGGGTATCCTGGAAGTGGCAAGAAGTGGGTGGGAAAATGATGCTCTCTCAGCTCAGTGCTTCTCAATCATGCCTGGGGTGATTCCTCTGAAATTCTGGCTTGCTTTGGTGGAGCTGGGGTTCAGGCATCACAGAATTTTAATACCACCCTGGTGATTCTAGTGTGTATCCAGGAATGGGAGCGTCTATCTTGGGCTTCCTTGGTGGCTCAGTAGTAAGGAATCTGCCTACTAATGCAGGAGACACGGGTTGACATGGGTTTGATCCTTGGGTGGGGAAGATCCCCTGGAGAAGGAAATGGCAAGCCACTCCAGGATTCTTGCCTGGAAAACCTCATGGACAGAAAAGCTTGGTGGGCTACAAGTCCATGGGGTCTCAGAGTTGGACACGACTTAGCAGCTGAACAACAACATCTTGGCACTGGCTTGTGGTTGTGAAAGAGAGTTTGAAATGCCAGGGTGAGCTCCATGGGTCAGCTCCCAGAGAAAATGGCTTGTCTTTTTGTCTGTCTCTTGCTCCTTTATTGTCTGACTTCACATGAATTCCCATGTGGGATCTGCTTTCTACTACCACTGTGTATTGGTGGTGTCAACACATGAATCATACTCTACGTCCAGTTTCTGAGGATCTTCTAATGCAGGGTGTGTGCAGCAGTTTAGGGGGCTGGAGCAGTTCTGCATCGATGCCAGGTCTGCCCAGAAATCCTCTGCTAGGATGAGGGTCTGTGTGAGTGCCCACCACTGGGGGGGTTAGCTCTCTGCATAAATCACTTTGGAGGTTTAGATCTTTCCTTTAATTAAGAAGTTGCTTCTCGTCCTCCAGGGAGCTGTGGTTTCCTCACTGGCATTCTGCCCGGAGAGCTGAGTGATGCATCAAGAGGCCATCAAGAGAGTGACTTGATGCCATCTCTGGTTCTGTACCCCACTCCTCATTTTTGGAAGGCAGTCGTAGGCATTCTCACATGGCAGTCAGTGTCTGGGCAGGACACTGGAAAAGCTGAGCTGGGGATTAAGTGGGGTTCAGGGCTAGAGTGCACAGGACCTGGTGATTAGCCTCTGGTCAAATTAGGACTGTGCTTCCTGCCCCCCTGAAGCATAGATTAGATGAGATTTTAGGGGAAGACTAAGATGACCCCCACCAGTATTCTTCTCTGTGCCTTATACTTAAGGCTTCTCTGTTGTTGGTTTGAGTACAGTGTGATAGGTTGCTTCTACAGTGCAGGAGGCTGAGAGTCCTGCTGAACTGCTTTAGTAAAATGTGGAGGTGATGCTGTTTTATGGACCTCTCTCTGGCGATTGGCAGCTTTTCTCCACGGAACATGGCCTCTGGTCTCAGGGTCTATATTGGCTGGGTGTCTGTTTCACTCAAACAATAGAACGAAACATCTAGAAACCCATACCTAACTGGGGGATAGAGGAGATTTCTGTCCAGGTGCTAAGGCATGGTCAGATCTAGGGCTCAAATGAGGTATCAGAGCTCCACGTTTCTCCCTCTCTTAATACTGCCCTCCTTGGCTGATTGCCTTTATTTTCAGGCAAGCTCCTCCATCTGGAGGGAGAGGTGGCTATTGGCAGTCCCAAGCCAGCACCTTTCACATTCACAATCTGATAGTTCTTTCAGTGTCGATCAGTTCTTTCAGGCCTGATTCTAATCGGCTTTGCTACCCACTGAGGCTGGGGGAAGGCACACTCCATTGACCCAGGTACAATGTCTCCCTCACCTAGAGGCGAGCCCAGGCCCAGATGCAGAGGAGAGGTTTCCTGAGGGGAGAGGAGCTCTATGACCAGATGGAAAAGGAGAAAGTGAAGCTGGAGCCATGAGGGCAGTGCCTTTCCACCACGGCGGCCAAGTTTGGTTTCTTCTGGCCCACAGGACAGTGCTGCGGGCTCTGTTTACACTTCCTCCTCTCACTGTGATATTATTTAATTGCTTCAGCTGCATAATTGGCAAAATTGGTTAATGTGCCTCATTCTGTGGCTCCATAAGCAGCCTGCCTGCTCTCTCTTTTCTTTCTCCCATTCCTCTCTGCTCCCACCCCTCACCCTGGCATGAGTCACCATTAATGTTTTTCCAGAACTATACCGCTTTGGAAGGGATAATTCCTTACTTGTATCGGAAGAGGATGAGAGCAATTAGTTGAAGACCTGGGGCCAGCATCCATCTGGGCCTCCTTGGAGGATTCTGTGTTCTGTGGGAGAAGGATAATCTGGTTAGAGATAATTGAGGAAAGCCGATGGGATGGGGATGACTCTTGGGTTTGATGGGAAGGGCACTTCCCAGGCCCGCCAGCGTGTTGCATGCTGAATATCGCAGCGTGAGAAACTTGACTGGGAGATATCCTATGTCTTTGACCTGGTCACCAGCAGGGGGCAGGGAATAGGATGCGTCATTCTTACTTGTAAAGGATGTTCAGTCTACTTGGTTGGACTTGGAGCATCAGCAGGAAGCATCAGTGATGGATAAGAGGCTACACATGGCTATGTCTAAGCTATGCTTTGCATTAGAATGAAGAGACAAAGGTATAGAGGGATGGAACAGTCAGGAAGGGATTTCTGGTTGTGACCTTTGCAGCATGAAAAGGAATTGACAAAGTTGGGGGAAGAGGCATGCCAGGGAAGCCAGTGCTGTAAGTCACACCACAGAGGAAGAAATGGATGTGTGTAGGGGCCAGGCTGGAAAGCCTCCTGGTGGGAGGTATAGAGGCTAGGTGCAAAGAAGACTGGGCGATAAAGAGCACAGAATGTGCTGGTCTCAGCCGAAAGTCTAAGACACCTTCCTGCCTTCAGTCTTGGTTTTCCTTGATTTCATTTGGTTTGAATATTAAGTGAATTTCTGGTGCTGGTTGCTAGAGAGCATGGAAAGTGTAGCTTCTCTATGAGGTTAAAGGGCTGGTAGTAGAATGACTTCCTATGGGCTCTGGGCTGCCCAGGGTCTGTTTCTAAGGGAAATCCCCTACGGGAACCCCAAGGGTCTCTCATGGGCAAAACAGAAGTGGAGAGGCTTTGGGACTCAAGTTTATTAGTAGATTGTGATTTGTTGGAGATTAGGTAAGGCACAAGACATAGTAACAGTGACTAGCAATCTGGAAATTACCAAGTAATTAAATTTTAATTGAATAATCATACTGACTATGCCAAAGCCTTTAACTATGTGGATCACAATAAACTGTGGAAAATTCTGAAAGAGATGGGAATACCAGACCACCTGACCTGCCTCTTGAGAAATCTGTATGCAGGTCAGGAAGCAACAGTTAGAACTGAACATGGAACAACAAACTGGTTCCAAATAGGAAAAGGAGTACGTCAAGGCTGTATATTGTCACCCTGCTTATTTAACTTATATGCAGAGTACATCATGAGAAACACTGGGCTTTAAGAAGCACAATCTGGAATCAAGATTGCTGGGAGAAATATCAGTCACCTCAGATATGCAGATGACACTACTCTTATGGCAGAAAGTGAAGAGGAGCTAAAAGCTTCTTGATGAAAGTGAAAGAGGAGAGTGGAAAAAGTTGGCTTAAAGCTCAACATTCAGAAAATGAAGATCATGGCATCTGGTCCCATCACTTCATGGGAAATAGATGGGGAAACAGTGGAAACAGTGTCAGACTTTATTTTGGGGGGGGGCTCCAAAATCACGGCAGATGGTGATTGCAGCCATGAAATTAAAAGATGCTTACTCCTTGGAAGGAAAGTTATGACCAACCTAGATAGCATATTTAAAAGCAGAGATGTTACTTTGCCAACAAAGGTTCATCTAGTCAAGACTATGGTTTTTCCAGTGGTCACGTATGGATGTGAGAGTTGGACTGTGAAGAAAGTTGAGCTCCGAAGAATTGATGCTTTTGAACTGTGGTGCTGGAGAAGACTCTTGAGAGTCCCTTGGACTGCAAGGAGATCCAGCCAGTCCATTCTAAAGGAGATCAGTCCTGGGTGTTCTTTGGAAGGAATGATGCTAAAGCTGAAACTCCAGTACTTTGGCCACCTCATGCAAAGAGTTGACTCATTGGAACAAACCCTGATGCTGAGAGGGATTGGGGGTGGGAAGAGAAGGGAACGACAGAGTATGAGATGGCTGAATGGCATCACCAACTCAATGGACATGAGTCAGAGTGAACTCTGGGAGTTGGTGATGGACAGGGAGGCCTGGCGTGCTGCAGTTAATGGGGTCTCAAATAGTCAGACACAACTGAGTGACTGAACTGAACTGAACTGAAGCTCTTCCTATGTAACAGGCTCAGGCAGTGCAGGGGAAACACAGGAATCACCCTGCTGGCCTGCAAGAAGCTTACCATCTATTAGTCTTTAAGGGAGAAAAAATGGGGCATAAAAGCAAATGTGGGCTTGGTGGTCAGACAGACCTGACTTTTAATCCTGATCCTGTTAATTACTACCTGTGTGACCTTGGAAAACTTCCTTAAATGAAGGTTTTTTTTTTTTTTAATTTAAATTTATAAAGTGGGACTAACATCTGTCCTGCAGGGTTTGTGAGGGTTACAGCCAATATGTGCACAGGAAGTTCTTGAGGGTAAGCAAGGCTCCACAGCATAAACTTCCAATAGCGAAATGACATGATACAAAGTTGTTTGTTAGTGGACAAATTTGTCTCCTGAATACCCACTATGGGCCCCTCTGCAAATGACCTCTCTAGCACTGGTGGTCTAAGAACCCCCATGATCCCTCATAGGCAAAAACAGTAGCCAATTCAAGGATTCCTGGGAAGGAGTCAGGGACTGCCTTGAAAGCAGGAGCAGTTTGTAGCTCAAAGGGTCACTAGACACTGTCTAGCTCAAGCTTCTTTCCAGTACAGGAGTCACTGAGATTGGCCAGGAAGGCTATGGCATTTGGTTCTCTACTTGAACACTGCCTCTGATAGGCTCACTGCGGATTCCATTCTGTCACTGGACAGCTCCAGTTGTTAGCAGATTTCTTCTTCTCTTAAATCAAAATCTGCCTCCTCCTAACACGCACCAATATGTTCCAGTTTTCCTGATAGAACAAATTTCTTTCTCCTTTTGGGTGATGAAGTGGTGGGAGAAAGTGCTACCGTTGGCATCTAATGCAGGTTTGGCAGGCACTCCCTGACTGTCAGCCCCTCATTTGACTCACTTCCTCATACATCGGTGGGTTCTGACCTCTTGTAGCTCTCCCCTCCATCCAAGGGAGGAATGCTGGTGCCTTGGATCCCATATTCCTGCCCCTTACTTCCTCAGGAATCTTAATCTACCAGTTACCTCTTTTTTCATCTTTAACATCTCCTTTTCAATTGGCTCAATGCAGCCAGCATTTAAATATATTTATGTTTTTTCACCTTAACAACAAAAGTCTTCATGGTGTCCTCAGCCCACCCTTCTGGTGTTTCCTTCCCTGCACAGCCAAACTTGAAAGAGTTATATCCATTTACTCTTCCAATCTCTCACTTTTCAGTTTCTCTTCAGCCCACTTTAAATGGCCCCGTCTCACCCTCTTTGCAGTGAAAGGCTAGCCAGTTGGAAGTTGCCTGAGATCTTTGTCATTAAATTCTGTAGACACTTTGCAAGTCTAATTTTATGTGATCTCTGTCTTCTACAACACTGTGGACCATTCTTCAAGGAAACATTCCCTTCTTCTTGTTTTCCTGACACACACCCCTCAGTGTGTCCCCTTCTCTCTTCACTACTTATTCACGAATTTGAAAATGCATATTCCAAAGAAGTGAGTATTGAGTTCACTGGAGTCATTTCCTTGGATCTCTTTTGACTTGGATCATTCATACTTAGTCCCATGCCTTTGATCACCACCTGTATCTGATAATTCCAACATCTCTATGTTAAGTTCGGATGTGTCTCTTGAGTTCCAGATCTGCAGTCAACTGTTCACTTAGCATTTCCAAATGTATATGCCACAAATTCCCTAAACTCTACATATATAAAAATGAATTTACACTTTTTCCTTTCAAATTTGTGTCTTCTCTTGTGCTTTCAACTCCATGTTTGGTAACACCATCCTACCTATTGTCTAATCGAAAGCTTTGGGGTTATCTTTGACATTGGCTTCTTTTTTCTCCACATAAACTGCATCTTCTTCAGCCACATCTTGCTTATCTTAATGCCTAAATATTTCTTGAAACCACAGTCTTCTCTCTAGCTCCTCTGCCACTTCCCTTATCTCGTCTATTATATTTTGCCTAGGTTAATGCACCAGCCTATAACTAGATTCCCATTTCCTCTTCCATTCCTTGCACTGAGGTCAGCATGACCTTCCCAAACAGCAAATGTGTTGGCATTATTCCTCTACTTAAAATTCTTCAGTCACCCCACATTGCTTTGGGGATGAAGTTCAAATATGTTTGTGTTCAGTGATCTGAGGTGGTGGTGGGCTGGATTTTTGGCTGAAGATCTCAATCAATAGGTGGTGGAGTTCAGTCCAGTGAGGTTGGGAAATGTTGCAGAACATGCAGAGACTCAGAATGGGTGTGGTTGTAAAGGTATAAATTGGGATTGTATAGGAGAAGGAAATGGCAACCCACTTCAGTGTTCTTGCCTGGAGAATCCCAGGGACGGGGGAGCCTGGTGGGCTGCCGTCTCTGGGGTCGCACAGAGTCAGACACGACTGAAGCGACTTAGCAGCAGCAGCAGCTTTGGGAGAATGGCATTGAAACATGTATACTATCATGTAAGAAATGAATCACTAGTCTAGGTTTGATACAGGATACAGGATGCTTGGGGCTGGTGCACTGGGTTGACCTAGAGAGATGATATGGGGAGGGTGGTGGGAGGGGAGATTCAGGGTTGGGAACTCATGTACACTTGTGGTGGATTCATGTCAATGTATGGCAAAACCAATACAGTATTGTAAAGTAACCCCCCCCCCCCCAAAAAAAAAACAACTTGAGAGCACTTCATACTTTATTATCCTGTTTGGGCTCTTTGATGCTAAGAGGACAGACTGTCTAGTAGGTTGAATTCTGATCTTTAAATAGGCTGCATCCTTGTCCTTTCAGAACACTCCAGGATTTGAGGAAAGGCAAGCCCATAGTTCTAGGTGTGTGGTTTGGGACTCAGGTAGGAAATATGGCTAGTGTGTCAGTTTCACATGCACCAACTGGGTTTTCTTCCTCTTGTCGCTGTTAAATGGTGTGATGAAACATTACAGCAGAGACTCATAGCTCTTGCCCCAAAGTCCTCTCAGGGACGGTCTCTGTCTGGAGAACTTCAGGAGAGGAAATGGAGGAAAATCACTGAGGTGCGCTTTCCAGGGCTGCCTTCCTCTGGAAACCACTGTGGGCTCCGTTCAGTGGCTGGTCCTTCCATACCTCTATTCCAAGTTGTTCTATTCCTAGATATCAAGGTCCTTTCTCTGGAAGTTTCCAGGGGCAGACAGAAATGCGACTGGGAAAAACCAAACTCTATTTCTAGTCGGTATGAAAAATAAATGAGCTTATTGGAGAAACTGCTGACTGCACGGAACTCAGGGGCAGGTCCCAGATATTTTAAACATATTATAAAGAAAGTGAATTCAAATTTTAACATTTTGGTCTCCTAGGCTCAGTCAGAAAATGTGTTTCTGCCTCTTGGGGAAAGAAACATTTTTCTTGCTGGCATAGTAATGGTGAAGATATTATTATCCTTTTAGGTGGGCACGGGAAACAGAACTATTTTGAGGGGGTGGGAGTGGCAAATACATTTTCTCAAAGACCAGACTAATTCCCTCAAGTTGGCAGGCTCTTGAGGTTCGATTTCTTCAAGACTCTTTATGTTCAAGGGAAGTAAAAGGCACTCATTAGTTCCACTTGAATATTTGATAGTGGCAAGTGCCCAGGATGGAAAGTGGGCTAGATTCAGCTTCATCATGAAGCTGTGCTCTGAGATGACAGCTCGAGGCTGTGGTGAGAGCTGCTGATACTTCTCCAGCAGGCAGATGAAGCCAGCCTGGGAGAGGAGGAGAAGAAATTCTTGGAAAACTCGCCAAAGTCTTTGCAGTGTATCTGCTTGGGACTCTGTAAGAAACGCCGCAGGAAGAAAAAGCCACCTCTAAGGACCGTTCATGGGAACCTTTATCGGGAGGTCGCTCTTGCTCTTGGGCAGACTCTCGGTAGGGAGCGGGGAAGGGAAGGGAGTCTTCGAGGAATGGCGGCTGGGAAAGGGGTTTTATAGTCAGGGCTGGCGTTCAAGCCAGGTCCTCCCACATAAGGTAGGAAGTGCGGGCTGTAGTGGTGATTGGCACTTGATTGAGCCAGGCCATGGGGTTGGTTCCCAGGTCCGCTTCCGGTTCCTGTTTGGGTTGGTGGCCAACCGCCGGGACCTTCCACGACACTTTTCTGGGGCTTTTCGTCGCGACATGCCTGAACATGCCCGAACATGCTCGACCTCTCAGACTCAAGTTTGGGTCCTGAGAATATCCTGTGCTAGTAAAGGGAACCAGAGAGAAGGGTTTCAAACCCATCGTGCTTTGGGTGGTAGAGGGAAATGGGGAGGGCACATATCCGTTAGTTGCTAAGACAACTGGCCCGTGATATCACAGCTCTCTGCAGAGCTCCACTAACCCTGTTCTAAAAGCTAACAATTCATAAGTGAAGGAATCCAAGCAGAAACCCTAGGAAGAGCTGGAGGGAGGCCCAGACTCACATAAAAGCTTCCATGATCCATGAGGCTACTAAGTGGAATTTTATTTTATTTTTTTAACTTGAGAAACATTTGTCACCAGTATCCCCTTACAAAATTTCAGCTTGATGGACTGTGTTGAGTGTTGGGGATGGTTGTGAAAGGTTGTTGACTCACGACGCCGGGATTCTTGGCCCCCGGAGGAGAATTCAATCCGGGGCCAGAGACGAGGCTTGATCACTCAGAGCTTTTGTGTAATAAAGTTTTATTAAAGTATAAAGGAGATAGAGAAAGCTTCTGACATAGGCATCAGAAGGGGGTAGAAAGAGTATCCCCCTGCTAGTCTTTAGCTGGATGTTACATAGTCACCAGCAGTCTGTTAATGAAAGAAAGGAATGTCTCAAAACCTAGAATGGCACCAGGCCCCTCACCCATAAGATGTATTTTGGTATAACCTTGGCTCCAAAAGGTTTATCTTGGGCCATAAAATGATTAACTTGAATCTTGAAGAAGGGCAGATCACCATACAAATAGTTTCATTTACATAGATTAGAGGAGTATAACATACTGGTTTATCAAGTAGGTTCTGGGCCCCAAAGGTGGAACCGACTTGAAGACAGAATTTGGGGTAAATGCACAGTACATTAGCATAGCTTAAGATAAACATTTCTGTAAGAAAAAGGCAATGGTTAACTTCAAGTGAAACCAGATGTCATTATGGCAACACAGACTTTTAAGAGAAACCTCTTTTTAAATTTGTATAGAGAAGGAGAAAATATCGCTAGTTTGTTTCCTCCTGCCGCTTAAGAGAGATAAAATGTCTGACCCTTGCAGGCTGTTTCCTCTGTTTGGAGACCCCTGGCCTTCCTGCCTGTTACTCTCTCAGTAGCTTGGTTTTCAAAATCTGGGGATATCAAGAGATCACTCTGGAAATTTGTGAGGGAAGTTAGTCATGAATCTCCATGGACTCTAATAATTCCACGCATCTCGTTTTTTCCACATTTGTAAATGGAGACTCCTGATATGGAGGTATAGGTCTGGAGGTGAAAGTTACAGACTCTGGAATGAAACATGGCTTGACTTGGCTTCTTCCTAACAGGGTGACATGGGGCACTTGACCTCTCCAAGCCCCAGTTATCTATATGTAAAATGGAGGGATGGCCCACATCAAAGCGCTACTGTAAGGATTCAGTGACGATGGATGTAGAGCACCCGAGGCAGTGCTTGGAACGTGGGGGCACATGGTGCTCACTGTTAAAAGCAGGGTGCAATTTTGACTGGATCCCTCCCAAATGCCACGGCCCCAGGAGGATGTGACAGCCTAGTCTTGTTGAATATATTAGTTGGGAGCTTTGACTCTGGATTCAAATGTATTTGTGTTCAAATCCCAGCTTCATTACTTAGTAGCTGGATAAGATCCCGTGGAGAAGGAGATAGCTACCCACGCCAGTATTCTTGCCTGGAGAATTCCATGGACAGAGAAGCCTGGTGGTTGCAAAGAGTCAGACACAACTGAGTGATTAATACTCACCTCCCTAAGTCTCAGCTTTTCATGTATTGAAGAGGATAAACCTGTACATCGCTGAATCACTGTTAGAATTAAATCAAACAGTCCGTTAAGAAAGCTTTGCAGACTGTTTTGCCCAAAGTGTTCTCAAATTTAACTTTTTTCATATTGTTATTTTGTAATTACTATCTCAGTGGTTTGGTTCTGCCATGGGTTAGCTCAGTCTCCCAGAAAGAGGGAAAATATGAAGCTGTACATATCACCCCACTCCCAGGTTGGTATTTTTCCTTTTATTTTAAATCTCATTACATTATTTAGACTTCAAACTTTGCCAAGTTTCCTTTTGTTAGATACCTTTGTTAACCTAGCTAGTTTTATCTAGGTGAATCAGCTGGCTTTACCAGTTAGTATAGCTTCTAATTGAATGGTAATTCTCTAATCTTTACATTTAGCACTGAGCCTGCCCCTGAAGGGGTGAGGAAGGTACAAATACCTTCAACTGGTATTGGCCTTGAGAAGTGTTAACCTCTAGTCTTAACCTTTATTACTCCTGGGATTTTGAGTCCAGAGAGGTGTAAAATCAGAATTTAAGTTAACCTGAAAACTGGTGTAAAAGAGCAATTGGAGCACACTGTAGCTGGCCTAGGAGAGCCTAGTGGAAAGAAGGCAAGCTCCTTTTTGGCACTTTACTACTTAATTCCCCAAAGGTAAGAAAGGTGTCCATGGTGGTTCACATGGTAAAGAATCCACCTGCCATGCAAGAGACCTGGGTTCAATCGCTGGGTTGGGAAGATCCTGTGGAGAAGGAAATGGCAACCCACTCCAGTGTTCTTGCCTGGGAAATCCCCATGGACAGAGGAGCCTGGTGGGCAGCAGTCCATGGGGTTGCAAGAGTCGGATGCAACTTAGTGACTAAACCACCACCACTCAAGAAAGGTGTTAAATTTCATCATAGGCATCCTAATAAGCTTTCTCTCACTATCAAAGCTGTCCTTCCAGGAATGGCCAGGAGCACAGGTTTTGTGGTTCCCCTTGGCTTGCCCTGCATCATGTTTGGGGCTCGAAAGGAAGTTAGATCTCATGCTTCAGGCCAGAGATGCTGCCTGTTGGAGCCCTGCTGGAGGGGGAAGGTGGCTGGCGGGTTTCCTCTCATATAAATGAATTCTCTCCTATAGAGGAATCCAGTACATGCTTGGGCATGCATGACTGTATAGTTGTAACCCATAGTTGTATCCCTTCTCCAGCAGATCTTCCTGACCCAGAAATCAAACCAGGGTCTCCTGCATTGCAGGAGGATTCTTTCCCAACTGAGCTATGAGGGAAGCCCCACAGTTCAGTCGTATCTGACTCTGTGCAGCCCCATAGACGGCAGCCCACCAGGCTCCCCCGTCCTTGGGATTCCCCAGGCAAGAACACTGGAGTGGGTTGCCATTTCCTTCTCCAATGCATGAAAGTAAAAAGTGAAAGTGAAGTTACTTAGTCGTGTCCGACTCTTTGCAATCCCATGGACTGCAGCCTACCAGGCTCCTCCATTCGTGGGATTTTCCAGGCAAGAGTACTGGAGTGGGGTGCCATTGCCTTCTCTGTAGTTGTAACCAGGAAGGTTAATTTGGAGTTCATACTGGATCTGCTTCTGTGACTTTAATCCTTATCTTGCTGCCTTTGTTGTTGTAGGCACACTAATGGCCTGCCTCAGGGAGCTAGCCTGACCCTGCTGCCTGAGAAGGGCTGTTAAGGAAGTGAACTAATACACCCCCCTGCCTGAGGCTTGCCGCTCTAGGAGACACTTGCAAGAATTAAATGGTCTTTTTACTGTGTTTCCTCACCTTCCCCCATTTCTGATCCATAGAATAACCTGGCATCCAGGCCTTGACAAGATGGTTATTTTTGGGTGCTCGTCTGTCATCTTCTCAGTTAGTCGGCTCCCTGAATAAAGTCCCTTCCTTGTCTCACACCTCATCTCAGATTTGCTGGTCTATCATGTGGCAAGCGAGCGAGCTTGGACTCGGTAACGCAGTGGTGTGTCCACCTATGGGGACCACAAACGAGAGGGTATTCCAGCCTCTATCTCTTTCAGGCCATTTGGTCTTGTAGTTACTTTCTACAGAATTTGAATTCCCTAGGAGAGTTTGCATAAGCCAATCAAAATCTCTGTGCCTCTGCCGTCAGCGAAACACCAGGAGCCAGTCAAGGTTGCCAAATGATGAGAGGTAAGAATTTATTGGAGTGACTCTGGGGGCAATATTGAGTGGCCTTTGCTATTTTGCTGTGTCTTCCTTGTGCCTAGAATGGCTAGACTCATAGGATGGTAGGAGAAGAGTTTCGAGTCTTCTCTGGAAGGCAGTTTCCTATGGGCTTATTGATATTTATGAAATAAATGCCACGTTCCCATCCTTGTGCTCAGGAGCCAACACCTGGTGGCTTATTTTGTTCCCAAGCAGAGAAAAGTAGAGATTTAAAATGGAATGGTGTGGCTGGCACATGCACGTATAGACAGCTTATCCACAGATGTATCTGTATCTTGTCTTTGGGATACAAGACACTGAAACAGTCTGTAAGCTTCTCATTTGGGGTCAGGGGAGAGGCTGGACTAGATTGTATCTGCTGTTTAAAAACCTAAGTAAGTTTGAACTGTTCTTCCATCGAAATCACATGTATACTTATCAGATGTGTACTTTTTAACAAGACTGGAGTGTATTTAGCTACTTCCCCTGAAAAGCGATTATTACCATACCTTTGTAAGAGGCTGTTTCCAGCAACCCCCTTTGTCACATTAACTCAGCCCACAGCTACAATCAAGTAAAAGGCAAATTCTAGTTATAGAGTTTTTTATTTTTTCCCAGAGTAATGTACAGCATACATAAATGACAGGTTTGCAGATGTAGTAATGCTGATAAATTTTTGAGCTTGGAAAAAGGTACCTTTTCATCTAAACCAAACCTCTGCAGAGGCTCTAAGTCATATACAGACCCACTCATTTCTCCTAATAGACAAGGTACAGGTTATTGCCAGAATTTGGGATTCTATGAAATAAGCATCTTGACTTCTTAATTTTAGCATGAGACAGCTGCAGCTGCCAAGATACACTTCCATAAAAATTTTAAGCTCCATGGGACTCCAAAAAACAAGTTGAAAATAATAACAGCCAGTCCTGGTTTTGTTCCCTTCCAAGCAAGTGGTTGTTTCTGATTGACAATTGCGTAGAAAGATGGAGAGTACTATAATTAAGACCATCCAGCATGGGGCTGGGGGCACGTAACAAGCAATTGTGATGTAACACATGTTAGAAAGGTGTAGGTGGGAAAAGGACCAGTTTGAGCTAAAGTGGGTGAGGATAAAATATTTATTCAGTCTTTTACAAGGGTCTGGCAGGAATTCAGACACTTTGCACATATTAAGCCTTTTAATCCTCAAGGTAGTCCTATGGGATTGGTATTATCACTGAAGTCCAGGTGAATATACATAATGTCAGTATATATTATGTCATATGTCATTCAATCTGCAACATGATAAAATATTTTTTTCTCTGTTTTTTAACTTTACGGAACTCTGTATTTCGCTGATTCAGAAAGTGGAGTTCAGCTAGTAATAGGGTGGCTGCGAGTGGAACCCAGACTTACCTGATATCAAAGTCCAGGTTCCCTCAGGTACAACCCAAGGCCTTGATCAGGAGTCTGACCTGCCTGGCAGATGGCACAGCACTGGACAAATGGGAATGGATGAAGTCAGGTCCCAAACAGTTGGCTTAGACAGAGGAAGCCCTAGGTATCCCAGATATACAAAATCAATTCTGGAGTCCAGGGCTCAGAAGAGTCAACAGCAGCAGCACTAGGAAGCTGGTGATGCTGAAGCTGAGTGTTTACTTCGGGCCCTGTGCTTCCTGGGAGGGGAAGCCTGCAAAGAAATGTGAGGCGGAAGAAAAAGCCTGACCCCAGCAGGAGTCGCTGCAGGTGGACAGGCTGTATGGCAAGTGATCCTTTCCTGGCATGAGCAGGGCTGGCGTGGTAGAGCAGGGTCGGCTGTGGCCTCCAAACAGACAGTAATTGCAGGCCCTTGAAAGGCACCCAGAATGAACACGTGAACCACTCAAGTTACACTCAAGACTGAAGGTGAGAGGAAGTTGTCTGCCTCCTATTCCAGGGAAGAAAAGGGAGAATTGCCAGGCTTAGCCAAAAATCCCTTTAGCGAGTGCTCTGATAGAAAAACAAAACTCCATGATCCCCTGAAAAAATCTGGAAAAAACCTCCATTCAGATTTACAACTAACAACTGGCTGGAAGTTGAGGTTTGTACGGGTCAGACCCCAGGCATGGGTTTTGCTATCATTTCCTGCTTGCAGCTTCTTAGTTTTCACCATTCTCTTAGTCTGATGGCTTTTAAACCCAACCACTGTCTAAGCTTGAGAAAACAAAAAAGATCATTCCAAGGGAATCTGAATGCTGTTCTTTCCTGGAGGCCATGTCAGAATTCCAGATAAACTTCCCCTGCCCTGAGAGGCCAGTGCCAACCCCAGAGGCCTCAGAGCCTGGGCCCGGAACTTGTGTGCCACGAAGCAAGCCATCCCTTTGCCAAGGCGTGGGAAAATGGGGAAGACCCATTGGGTTTCTTCCTATCTTGATGATTTGGGGATTTTGTGTTTAGAGACAGTATCATTTGTCAAGTAAAGTGATTGTTAGAAAGGGACGAGGTTGTGAAAGTTCCACAGTTTTAAGTTGATGCTCAGCAGTAGGATACTTATCCACCCCCAGATAGTTCACTCACTCTTATTCTTCTTCATGTTTTTGATCACAATTGAGAACTGTACAGTTATTTCTCGAATCATTTCTGTGTTAGCATCTTCCGCGAGGACAGGTTCTGTCTCTGCTCGTTGCACTGGTTCTGTGTTTCAGCACAAAACGCACGTTAGGTTTCTAGGAATGGCAGGAATGAATGAGCGTCGGGATTGGGCACGGCTTTGCTGAGCATTGAGCACAGGCCCTGGGATGGTCCACGATCTGTCTCCATCCACTGAAGGACAGGCAGGGCCAGAGGCCCTTCGGATGTGTCATGTGATGGGGAAACGAGGTCACATATGTTGGCTGGGGTGCAGAGGCAGGGAGGTCACCGAACACTGCGGTAGTCAGAGAAGACTTGGCAGAGGTGACAGCCTCAAGTATCCTCCTGAAGGCCTGATTAGCAGGGGACACCCGGGGGACTTGAGAGCATGCGGAAAGGCAAGCCCATGCTGCGGAGGAAAGCGCATGGTGGGTGGGTGTGAGCCATCAGCCCAGAGCACCAGGAGTGTGAAACAGTATCTTGGAGGTGGCAGCGTGTTATTGTGAAAAGCACTTTATATGGTAATCAACAACAACAATAATAGTAATTTAACACTGATTGAGCTCTTACTATGTATCAGGCCCTAAACCTTTTACAAGAATGAATTCATCCTTCAAGTCCATGAGTTGGAAACCCCTGCCCGTTTTCTGAAGGTGGAGATTGAGGCTTGGCGTGGCAGGTCAGCGTAGGGCGTGCTGGACAGCGGCCCCGCGCCACCGCTGCTACCAGGCTACCTGCCGACTTTTGTCCCGGCTTAAACCTAGTTCAGGTGGGGAGGGTTTCATGACAGCTGCCTCATCCTCCCAGTCAAGCCTTCATGCAGGTGGTGGTGTCATAAGTTCCTCATCCTCAGCACCACCATGCTGGACATTAGTTCCTTGCTTTGCCCCTTGTCCGCAATCCCCAACCTTTTTGGCATCAGGGACCTGTTTCATGGAAGACAATTTTTCCCATAAACCGGCTTGAGGGGACGGTTTGGGGATGATTCAAGTGCATCACATTTATTTCTATTATTATTACACCAGCTACACCTCAGATCATCAGGCATTAGATCCTGGAGGTTGGGGATCCCTGCCCGAGGTGATCCTTGGGGTTCTTAGAACCGGGAGTAAGTGAGGTGGGCAGATTTGGGAATCTGAAGTGTTGGCTCCCTGGCCTTCCCTCTCTAGCCTTTACTGGCTCTGTGACCTCAGAGAGGAGCTCCTAATCCTTGCAGGGCTAGGCGGTGGCTGTCATCATCTCCTTTCCCAGGGCAGGGAACTGCAGCTCGGAGAGGGGGCAGATACACGCAAGGCGCCCAGCCTAGGGCTTGGATCGTGGGCTAGAGATGCTGCAGAAAGGGGCGGCTGCTTCAGTTCTTCGGCCTTAGACAGTGAAAAGGACATTCAGTTTACCGTACTGCGCTTTCTTGTACCAGTGTCCCAGCTTTAGGTGACCTGTCAGGAAAAGGCAAATCAACAGCACGGAATGCTGCCACGCTGCTTTTGTGCCAGCGGACAGCTGAATGGAGTGTGAAATGCCACTGTCAGGTCCCCGTGGCTCCAAGGCAGGGGATGAGGTGTGGTGTGCGTGGCAGGAGTGAAGGACAGATGATCAAGCAAAAACGTTGCTGTGGTTACAGCCTCGAAAGTAAGAGCTCTGTGTGCCAAGCAGAAGCCTCTTAAAATTCAATGGGAATTTATAACCTGATGAAACAGGTGTTCTTGAAATTTAATTAAACACTGAAACATTGTTCAAATCGTCCTCCACTGGTTATGAGCTGCCAACACACGTATTTGCACTGCTTGGGGAGGGCAGGGCCGTGATGTTCTGGGCACGGGCTCTGCGGCTCTGCACTGAGAGCCCAGTGGTTGCCTTCACAAGATCGCTGCGTCCCGAGTGTGGCTTTCGCTTCAAGTGTGAAGAAGGTTCAGTGCTGGGACTAGGGGGGTGAGGCACCTGCTTCCAAAGCAAAATGTAAGGGGCAGCCAACAGACTCATAAATCAAGAAAAGTAATATCTTAAAGCAATACTAAAATCAAGATTAGAGGGGAAAAATTATGTTGAACAAAATAGCGAAATTTTAAATAAAGACAGGATCTGAATAACACCAAGCTACCCCCTAAACTCCACCTTTGACTTCCTATATTTAGGTGGAAGAACACTGTGACCCTTTAGCCCTTGGAGTTCTGAGAGGGGTGATGGCTTCTAGAATGTTCCATGGTCTCCTGTCAAAAAATGCATTCTTCTCTTCCTCCCTTTCCCTGAGTCTACAAACACTCATGAAGCACCTACTCTGAAATGCTTCCTCTGTGCCCTGGTCCTCCAGAGGAGGACTCTGAGATAAGTAAGACAGAGTCGCTGTTCGGTGAGGAAGACAGCAGGAGAGCCTGTGATCACTGAGGAGACTGGGGTTTCTTCTGTCCATTCAGGTCTCATTTCCTCATCAAGGCTCCAAGCTCCTTGTGGCTGGGGACACAGCAGGATACAGGGGAGTTCCTGTGGGGTCACAGGCAAGAGGGCGGGTGTGGCGTCTGAAAGCTTCATTCTGAATCCAGGTGTGCCACTTACTGGCTATGCTTGGGCAAGACGCTTACTTTTTTTTTTTTTTTTAAAGGACTTGATTTTTTAGAGCAGCTTTAGGTTTATAGCTAGGGCTGCCCTGATAGCTCAGTTGGTAAAGAGTCTGCCTGCAATGCAGGAGACCCTGGTTTGATCCCTGGGTCGAGAAGATCCTCTGAAGAAGGGAAAGACTACTCATTCCAGTATTCCGGCCTGCAGAATTTCATGGCGTTGCAGAGTCGGACCCGACCGAGCCACTTTCACTTTCACTAGGTTTACAGCAAAGCTGAGAACACGGAACAGAGATCTGGTATACACCGTCACACATGCACAGCCTCCCTCCGGGGGTTGACACTTTAAAAACATTCATTTATTTTTTGGCTGTGCTGGGTCCTCGTTGCTTTTGCACGGGCTTTCTCTAGTTGCAGCGAGCGGCGACTACGTTCCTGGCGGTGCACAGCTTCTCACTGCGGTGCCTTCTTTTCTTGCAGAGGACTGGCTCCAGGGTGTGTGGCCTTCAGTGATCGCAGCATGTGGGCTCAGTAGTTGCGGCATGAGGCGTGGAGGCACCAGCTTCAATAGCTGGGGCACACGGACTCAGCTGCTCCTTGGCATGTGGAATCCTCCCAGACCAGGGATCTAACCCCTGTCCCCTATGCTGGCAGGCAGACTCCTATCAACTGCGCTACCGGGGACGTCAGCCTGGGTTGACACTTTTTAAGCCTTCATCTTCTTCCCTTTGAATGAGCATGGACCCCGCCTCCAGGGTTGTTGTTCAGATGCAGAGATGATACAGGGAGTTTTCAGCACAGAGTTTGGCATGTGAGGAGTGCGCACAAGCCTCAGAGGGAATCACTTGAAACGTGTGAAGGGAGCAGAAGCAGCATAGCCTTGCCTGAAGCAGTACAAAGGAGGCAAAGCAGGTTGAAAAGCATCTTTCCTGAAGCTTCTGTGGCCAGGGGTACTTCAGAGTGACTCACAAGACTCCTGGTGACAGCCAGAGATGAGGCACCTTTCATTCTTCCAGAGCCTCCCAGGATTAACTTACTGCATATCCTGATTGAATTGTCTGCCCTTGTCGTGCTGTCTCCAGTCATAGACGTATTAGCAACAGGTATAATTTTATTGTTTTATTATTAGACGCTGATCATGGATAATGCACTTTGTGTACCTCAGCTTCATGAACTCAGAACATGAACTGTAGTAACTGATGCTGGGAACTTGATAAGCTGTTTTCAGCTCACCACCACTCTGCTTGTGTGACTGGAACAGGCTGGACATGGCTGATTTCTGATTGACTGAGCTTTCTGACTGGTCAGCTGATAGACCAAAGACTGTGATCATGGTTCTTGCAGTGACATAATATTTGCTAGGTTTTGTGTCTACTTGAACACTTATTTTAAAAGAAACATTTTGTTGCAACATAACATTTAGAAAAATGCACAAATTATAGATGTGCAGTTTCGTGAATTTTACTAATGCAACATGCTCAGGAAACTAGCTCTCAGATCAAGAAATGAAACATCCCCAGCAGCTCTGAAGCCATTTGTGTCCCTGCCATGCCCCCTTCTTGTCAACACTGCTTCCCTGTTCTAGGAGTAATGACTATCCTCTCTTTGAGAAGCATTCATTAACATTCATTATACTTGCCTGCCTTTGTAGTTGATGAAAATGTAATAATAAAATAAGTATTCTTTTGTGTCTGGCTTGGTTTTGTTCCTTTGCTCAATGTATGTTTGTGAGATTCTTCCACAGTGTTGTTTCTAGTTATAAATCTTCAACTGTCATTTCTGTATACTATTCCGCAGTACAATCACCTCATGATTTATGTATTTATTCTGCTATTGATGTATGTTTGAGTAGTTGCTACTTTAAGGCTATTAAAAATGATGTTGTTGACAGACATGTAGAACAATGGAATAGGACAAAAAGCCCAGAAATAGACCTTTACATATATGGTCAAGTGTTCTTTGAGAAGAGCATTCAATGGGGAAAGGTTAGTCTTTAAAAGAGATACTGGGAAAATTGGATATACACATTGAAGGTGAATGCTTACCTAACATCATATACAAAAATTAACTCAAACGGATTAAAGATCTAAATGTAAGAGCTAAAATCATAGAACTCTTCAAAGAAAATATTGGAGAAAACTTAATAACATTGGATTTAGCAATGATTTCTTGTCTATGACACTAAAAACACAGGCAACAAAAGAAAAAGATAAACTGGACTAAGTTAAAAACTTTCGTGTATCTAAGGACCCTAGCAACAGGGAAAAGGCAACACATGGAATTGGAAAAATATTTTCAAGTTGTATATCTGCTGAGGTTAATATCCAAATATTTAGAATATATAAAAGAATTCCTACAACTCAACAATGAAACTCCAAATATCTCAATTTAAAAAATGGGCAAAGGGCTTGAACAGACATTTCTAAATAGTTGAATAGTCAACTTTTGTTTCGTATTTTCTCTCCTGTCAATCTTTTCTCGAGGCAAACAGTAATTTTAATGTTAACTCCATTGCCCTAAGACAGTTGTCTGGAAGGTTTGGAGCCATGTCTTCCCTTCACTGTGGATATGCCATGGTAGGCTGAATAATGGCCCACAAAAGCGAATCCCTAGAACCTGTGCCTGTTACTTTATATGGTGAAAGGGACTTTGCAGATGAGGTTAAGTTTGGAATCTTGAGATGGGGACACACCTGGACCCAAAAGGCAATCGCAAGAGTCCTTATATAAGGGAAGTAGATGGATATCTCACTATAGAAGAAAAAAGTAATGTGATGATAGGGGTGAGATGCTATGTTGCTGGCTTTGAAGATGGAGGAAGAAGTCATCAGCCAAGAGATGGAGGCTGCCTTCAATTTTTTTTTGAAGTATAGCTGATTTACAACATTGTGTTAATTTCTGCTGTAAAGAAGAGTGATTCAGTTATACATGTGTATACATTCTTTTAAAAATATATTGTTTCCCATTATGGTTTATCATCAGTTCAGTTCAGTCACTCAGTAGTGTCTGTTTGCAACCCCATGAATTTGCAGCATGCCAGGCCTCCCTGTCCATCACCAACTCCTGGAGTTCACCTAAACTCATGTCCATCGAGTTGGTGATGCCATCCAGCCATCTCATCCTCTGTCATCCCCTTCTCCTCCTGCCTCCAATCCCTCCAAGCATCAGGGTCTGTTCCAATGAGTCAATTCTTCGCATCAGGTGGCCAAAGTATTGGAGTTTCAGCTTTAGCATCAGTCCTTCCAATGAATACCCAGGACTGATTTCCTTCAGAATGGATTGGTTGAATCTCCTTGCAGTCCAAGGGACTCCCAAGAGTCTTCTCCAACACCACAGTTCAAAAGCATCAATTCTTCGGCACTCCGCTTTCTTCACAGTCCAACTCTCACATCCGTACATGACCACAGGAAAAACCATAGCCTTGACTAGACGGACCTTTGTTGGCAAAGTAATGTCTCTGCTTTTGAATATGCTATCTAGGTTGGTCATAACTTTCCTTCCAACGAGAAGCGTCTTTTAATTTCATGGCTGCAATCACCATCTGCAATGATTTTGGAGCACCAAAAAGCAAAGTCTGACACTGTTTCCCTATGTGTTTCCCATGAAGTGATGGGACTGGATGCCATTATTCATTTGTGTCATATTTTAGATTCTGCATATAAGTGATATCATATGGTATTTGTCTTTCTCTAACTTACTTTACTTAGTATAATAATGTCTAAGTCCACCCAAGTTGCTGCAAATAGCATTTCATTCTTTCTATGGTTGAATAGTATTCCATTGAATAGTTGTGTTTATTCATGTCTTGGTTGTTGTGAATGAGGCTGTTATGAACACAAGGGTACATGTATCTCTTTAGAGTAGAGTTTTGTCTGGATATATTAAGCTGCCTTTAGAAGCGGGGAAAAGAAGACAGATTATCCCCTAGAGTCTCCAGAAGCAGTCAGCCATTCTAGCACCTTGACTTTAGCCCAGTGAAATGGATTTCAGACTACAAATTCAGGGGATATACTGATATTTACATTGTTTTAAGCCATTTAGTTATGGTAAATCTGTTATAGCAGCATCAGGGAACTAATACAGAGGCTTATTACATTATCCACCCATGGGGATAATCCGCAAGGACTGCTGGTGAAAAGGCTGTTTAAGACCAGTTTTGAAGAGAGTGTGAAATACATCACTAGACTGGGGGTTGTGTTTTATGAGGCTGCATGAAGTCCTGAGAGGCTCTGGGTGGTGATGCTCCCCCTCGGCTTCCCCAGGAAGAGGTCTGCTATGGAGGAAAGGGGATGCTGGGCCACTGGATGCAGGTTTGGAGACTGGGGTACTTTCTGTTCTGACTGGACAAACTTGAGTTGTTCAGATCGACTATTAGGTTGACAGTTCTTCCTTCACAAATCCAAGAAACCCCCTCTTGGGTTGGGATGACCAGGACAGGTATCACATTTTTACTGGCTTTTTGCCTGGTAACTTTTCAAGAGCCTGGAGGTCAGCCTTGTGTCCCAGGCACGGCGGTACATTTCTTGCCCCAGAATTCCAGACTCCCCTCAATCGAGTCCTCCATTCCTGGAGCTGGTGGCCTCTGGGTAATTGCCATTCTTATCTGGGGTTTGGTTCCTAAGAGTTAGTAACAGTATAGCACAGGAGTTAAGAACTGGGACTTGAGATTCAAACTTGTTTTACGTTCAAATCTCACTTTCCCACTTACTGTTTTGTGACCTCTGGAAGTCAGTAGATCTTCAGTTTCAGGTTTGTATTGTGGAGGTAATAAATGCATCTAAATATTTTAAAAACATATAACAAGTTGGAAATACTAAACATCATCTATTTTTAAGGGAAATTAAATGAATAAAACATGTCAAACACTTCGCCCTAAATGAATGAGAGATGGCCGCCGTGACTTTTATTATGGATGCAGCTCTTCAGTGTCTGCTTTTTGGGGAAGGGGTACTCCTTTTGCCTTCAGTGCCACCCAGCTCCCGCCCCACTCCCTGTGGCCTCAGTGTGGCCAGTAGTAGCCTGAAAGGTAAGCAGCAACAGGGTACACAGCAGTAAGACATCTAGTTACCCAGGGGCCAGGGAAACACTTTTTGTTTGCTTTGCAGCTTTATAGCCTAGAGCTTCCCTGAGAATGGCGCATTTAGGACTGTTTTGCCTTCAGTGCCACCCAGCTCCCGCCCCACTCCCTGTGGCCTCAGTGTGGCCAGTAGTAGCCTGAAAGGTAAGCAGCAACAGGGTACACAGCAGTAAGACATCTAGTTACCCAGGGGCCAGGGAAACACTTTTTGTTTGCTTTGCAGCTTTATAGCCTAGAGCTTCCCTGAGAATGGCGCATTTAGGACTGTGCTTCCCAAGGTCATCTGTTCCTTGTCCCAACGCCAGCTGAAAAGCCCTCTCCCGCAAGCTAGTGCGCATGGAATTTCACCTTAATTGGGCGTCTCATTATCCCATTTTTCAGAAGAGAAGGGCTTGCATGCTGCCAGGGTGAGCTCAGCCAGGGAAAGAGGCATTAATAGGCAGAGGAGGCAGAGCAGGCTAATCAACCTGTAGAGGGAGTGAGTGGAGAGAGGGAGAGGGCCGGCCCTGAGGTCCCCGGCCGTGCAAATGACTATCAGGAAACTCATTATTTCATTTAGAAATTAATTTCTTCCTGAGAGAGAAAAATCACTCTTGATGGATTTATTTCCTCCATGATGAAGGCAGGCTTACTGCAGCTCCCTCTCGTTTGCTTCCCACCCCCACGTTTGCTGCTGCCAAAATATTTGGAAAAGCAAAAGTTGTGTGTGTGTGCAAGGCAGCCCTCCCACGGCGGGGACTCTAACAGCCAGTGCCTCAGGTGGCCAGCAGGGTCCACTTGGCTGGGCACAACCCATCCGGATGGGCTGAAAGGCAGGCAGGGGACAGCCACGTGACACAGGCTCTGCCCTCGCACACGTGGCCACCGCCTGGGAGACTTGGCAAACCCTTTTTCACCCTGCATCTCGGAAGAGCCCTGACAGCGAGACAGACAGGTAGCTTCAAGCCTCACTTTGCAGGTCACCAGGCAGAGGTGACCAGATGGACATCACCTTGCCCAGGCTCCTGGTGAGGCCACCACACAGCGAACACTGGGACCCAGATGACAAGGTTCTGTCTCCTTTACTTGGAGAATTCTTTCCTTTCAGATCTGGCAAACTTGTTTGTTAATGGAAAATGTCAATTATATGCGACAAGAAAGAGAAGAGTGGTTCCCAATGCCTAGCACCCAGATTTATCAGGATCCAACCATCATTTTTATCTATGCCCTCACCTTTCATTTTTACTGGAATATTTTAAAGCAAATTGACATCGTGTCATATCACCTACAAATAATTCAGTATATATTTCTAGCTAGCAAAGACTTAAAAACAAACATAATCACCATGTCATTATCACACCACTCAGAATTACCAGGATTAGCTTAAAGGTCATCTAATCCTGTCCGTAGTCACTTCTCTGATTTACAAAAAAATTATTTGGGGGTTTGTTACTTTATATGTGTGTGTGTATGTGTATAACATTTCAGTGTGCATTTCCTGAAAGCAAAGACGTTTTTCTTATAAAACCACAGTATAATTATCAAGAGCTAGAAAGTGACTACTGATATAATATTGCTATCTACCCTCAGTCCACATTCAAATTTTGGCAAGTTTCTCAATAATTCTTTTTATAGTTAAGCATTTTCTTCCACTCCAGACCCTATCTAGGATCACTCATTCAGTTGTTGTGTCCCTGTAGTCTTTTTCATATGGAAAAGTTCTTCAATATTTGTCTTTTTGACTGTATCATGTTTTTTTTAAAGGTACAGGCCAGTTATGTTGTAGAATGTCCCAATTTGGGTTTGTCTGAAGTTTCCTTATCATTAGATTTAAGTACAGTTTTTCGACAGTAATATCGAAGTGGTGATGTTATATCTGTCTCAGTGTATCAAATCAGGACGATCCTAGTGATGTTGACTTTGATCATTTGGTTAAGGTAGTGTACCCAGGTTTCCCCACTGTACAATTAATTAATAAGTAACTAGTGGGGAGCTCCTTGTTCTTTGAGCACTTCCTTAATTTCTAGCACAACAACATGTTTCAGGATCGTTTGTTCCAGATCTGGAATCAGCTTTATCAAAACTCTTTATCAAGAGTTCTTACTCTTTTTACTGGAAAATAGTATTTAGAAACCAAGCTCAGTTGGCTAGGTGTGCTCACTACTACTATTACCTCATTCCTTCTGTGATATCTCAGTGACAGAGATAGGAAATACATGTATGTTTGCATGCATGCTAAGTCACTTTAGTCATGTCTGACTCTTTGTGACCCTACGGATTGCAGCCCACCAGGCTCCTCTGTCCATGGGATTCTCCAGGCAAAAATACTGGAGTGGGTTGCCATGCCCTCTGCCAGGAAGGAAATACATGTATACACATATATGTGTGTAAATACATGTATTTTAGGTCTAAAACCAGAAAGTAGTAAAGTTATATTAAAGCCTGTAAATTAACATTGACCTCTAGTCCCAATCAGTACATTTTAGCTGTTCCCCTTTCCACATTTGTATCTCCATCCTCCAGTTCTAGGAAACTTGGCCTTAATCTGTTATTCTCAAAGTATTTACTTACTTTTAAAAGTCTAGAATATACACAAAGTGGTATATTTCAGAATTCAGTACCAATTCCAGAACTGTTAGTACCTACCACTGTGAAAAGAAACCCTGTTGACAACAGTTAGCATTTTTTTTATAGTTCTTTAAAAAAAATTACTTAGAATGACATTTGCAAATCTTCAGTACATTTCCACAGGTTTTGACAAATGCATACTTTCTTGGAATCCAGATATAGAACATTTCTATCAAGATAAAGAACATTTCCATCACCCTGGTCCAGTCAACTTTTATCCCAACTTCCCTTCACAGGCAGTCACTTTTCTTACCTTTTCCACCATAAATTAGTTTTGCCTATTCTAGAACTTCACATACAGGAAATTATACCATATTGGTTTGTATTTGAATGCTTCATAATACCTGTGAGATCCATCCATGGTGTGTGTATAGTAATTCATCCCTCTTTGTTAAGAACTAGTATTCAATTGTATGAATATATAACACTTTATTCATTCTTTTGTGATGGGCATCTCCTGCTCCACCCCCCACCTTTTTGGCTATTATGAATAATGACAATGAACTTTCCTGTACACGTCTTTTGTGGATATGTTTTCATTTATCTTGGATAAATAACCAGGGATAGAATTTCTGGGTCATAGGGTAGGTAAATGTTTAACTTTCACCTTGTTAACTAAGAAACTGATAAACTCAAAGGACTTTTTTCCTCCTCCAAGCCACTTTGCAGTTTAGTTGTAGAGGATCTCAAAAAGGTTCACATACTGCATTTGGTTTTCATCTCTGATTCTCTTACCCATTTCTTCCACCCCTTATGCCATTTTATTTGTTGGAGTTATAAAACAATTGGCATGTAGAATATTCCACATTTGGGGTTTGGTCGATTACTTTCTCATTATGTCATTTACCTTGTTACTCTATTACTGGGTTTTCCTGTTATCTGGCAACTGTATTGCGAGACTGAGCAGATTCAGGTTCACTTTTGGTTTTGAAAAGAGCATTTTAAAATATAGCTGCAGCTGCATGTTTTCTATTGTAATATATTAAGAAGCATATATTGTGTGCTTCTATTACTTTCAGTGTTGCAAAGATAGATTTGTGTGTTTACATGATGTCAGCCTGATCTCTCCATTATGATGTTCTTCATCAATCTTACAGCTAGCAAATTTGAGCATCGATTCATAGTTATTGCCTAAATCTATTATTTCAATGGGTTGCCAAGTGGTGACATTCAGATTTCACAACTCCTTCTGCCTTTACTGTTATTCAGTCGCTAAGTCATGCCCAACTCTGTGACCCCATGGACTGCAGCACGCCAGGCTTCCCTGTCCTTCAGTGTCTCCCGGAGTTTTGCTCAAACTCACGTCCATTGAGTCAGTGATGCCATCCAACCATCTCATCCTCTGTCACCTCCTTCTCCTCCTGCCCTCAGTTTTTCTCTGAATCAGGGTCTTTTCCAATGAGTTGGCTCTTCATAACAGTTGCCCAAAGTATTGGACCTTTAGCATCAGTCCTTCCAATGAAAGAAAGTTCAGGGCTGATTTCCTTTAGGATTGATTGGTTTGATTTCCTTGCTGTCCAAGAGACTCTCAGGAGTCTTCTCCAGCACCACAATTTGAAAGCATCAATTCTTCAGCCCTCAGCCTTCTTTATGGTCCAACTCTCACATCCATACCCGACTACTGAAAAGACCATAGCTTTGACTATACAGATGTTTGTCAGCAAAATGATGTCTCTGCTTTTTAATATGCTGACTTGGTTTGTCATAGCTTTCCTTCCAAGGAGCAAGTGTCTTTTAATTTTGTGGCTGCAGTCACCATCCACGGTGACTTTGGAGCCCAAGAAGATAAAATCTGTCTGGGATTTTTCTGTATGGATAAACTTCTCCCCAGTAATCTTTTCATTACTTTGAGACAGCATTTATATAGAAAAGGCAAAGTAAATGTTTGATCTTTTCACGTTATCAAAATTTAGAGTAATAGTTTGGTACCTTAGCAACCTCCAGTGGTGATGATTGAGATTTTATTTTTTTAGTATCACGATGAACCCATATGAGTTCTTAAAGATTTGGTATGTTTCACTCCAGTGCAGTCATTATTGTATTTTCTCACATGTATCATCTTAGGCCACTATGTGCTTTGGATTTGGCTCCCATGACCTTTGGGCCCAACTCTATTTGTCCTGATAGCTGCCCCGCCTTACTGGTACAGCAAGGTGTCTTAGGCTCATCTTGTGTATTTCAAGATGAACCTCAGACCTGGGATCAGTCATTTCTATGAGAAGTCCTGGCGCCTTTTTGTGTGCAATGATATTTAGAGGATAGAGTCTGGACTCTCGGGTTGCTCATTGACGCTGGGTTGTCACTGCATCTTGGCCTTTTCAGTGGACAGCACTAACAAAAGAAGGATTTTCAGAAACAGAAAGAACATGAGCACATACTGATATTTTCCATTCAAATTTAATTTTAGGGGTCTTTCGCTTCTCTGATTTACACTTCATGTTCAACAGTATGACTCCTAGTGATGCTCAATTGATTATTTGCTACAAAAGCATGTAACGCTTAAAAAATAACAATATACAAAGACAAAAAAAAAAAACCAAAGATAACGATATGCATATTCCTGCTGCAGTGCAGTTCTGCTCCGTGTGGTGCCAGTGATATTTGTGTGGTGGCTGGGCTCGGGTGTGCTGGCCAGGAGGATCTAAGGTAGCTCCCTTATGTGTGAGGTGCCTTGGCAAGGATGGATGGAGACCTGGGCTCAGCTGGGCCCTCCTCTTTTCTCCAAGAGGTTTCCGAGCTTTCCTGTGAGGTGGTTACTCTAGCAGGGTAGTAACACTTCCTACATGGTGACTTAGAGTGCTGAGAGAGTAAAGCGGAAGCTATCAGTCAGTGTGAAGGCTGGAGTCTGACTGATGGATTGTCATTTCTACCATATTCTATCGGTCAAAGTAGTTTCTGCTGCTGCTGCTAAGTCACTTCAGTCGTGTCCGACTCTCTGTGACCCTATAGATGGCAGCCCACAAGGCTCTCCCGTCCCTGGGATCCTCCAGGCAAGAACACTGGAGTGGGTTGCCATTTCCTTCTCCAATGCATGAAAGTGAAAAGTGAAAGTGAAGTTGCTTAGTCGTGTCCGACCCTCAGCAACCCCATGGACTGAGCCTACCAGATTCCTCCGTCCATGGGATTTTCCAGGCAAGAGTACTGGAGTGGGGTGCCATTATTCAAAGGGAAAGAAAACAAGTCCTAATTCTGGATGAATGGAATGTGAAAAAATTCATAGCTATCTTTAAACCACTATACTCTCTGCTCTTTCAGTTTACATACTCTAAAGCACATCTGTACCTTTTGTCACTGAAGAATATAACCAGGAATCTTTTTTTTTT
>SJYC01084463.1:0-35372 GCA_006408675.1 Madoqua kirkii | reverse complement strand
ACCCACTTTCATAAGAGTTTTTATCCTGAATGGATGCTGTATTTTATCATTGCTTTTTCTTGCATCTACTGGGATGATCGTGTGGTCTTTGTCTTTGGTTGATGCTCTGATTCATACTGGTTGATCTGTGCATGTTGAACCATTCTTGTGAGCCTGGGATGATTTGGACTTGATCATGGTATATGATCTTTTTTGTGCATTGTTGGATTTGGTTTGCTAATATTTTGTTGATAAACTTTGCATCTATGTTCATTGAAGATATTGGCCTGTAATTTTCTTTTTCTTTTTTGGTATTGTCTTTGTCTGGTTTTGGTATCAGGGTGATGGTGACTTCATAGAATGACGTTGGGAGTGTTCTTTCCTCTTCAGTCTTTCGGAAGAGTTTAAGAAAGATTGGTGTAAGTTCTTCTTTGTATGTTTGGTAGAATTCCCCAGTGAAGCTATCTGGTCCTGGACTTCTGCTTGAAGGCAGTTTTTTTTTTTTTTTAATTACAGATTCTATTTCACTTCTAATGATCAGTCTGTTCAAATTATCTATTTCTCCTTGATTCAGTTTTGGTGGGCTCTATTGGAGAAGGCATGGCACCCCACTCCAGTACTCTTGCCTGGGAAATCCCATGGACGGGGGAGCCTAGTAGGCTGCAGTCCATGGGGTCATGAACAGTTGGACACGACTGAGTGACTTCACTTTCACTTTCATGCATTGGAGAAGGAAATGGCAACCCACTCCAGTGTTCTTGTCTGGAGAGTCCCAGGGATGGGGGAGCCTAGTGGGCTGCTGTCTCCGGGGTTGCACAGAGTCGGACACGACTGAAGCGACTTAGCAGCAGCAGTAGCAGCTGCATGTTTCTAGAAACTTGTCTACTTCTTCTAAGTTGTCCAATTTGTTGGCATGTAATTGTTATTCTTTTCGTATGGTTTTTGGTATTTCTGTGGTACTGGTGGTTATTTCTCCCCTTTCACTTCTTATTTTGTTTAGTTGGGTCCTCTTTGTTTTCTTCTTGTTTACCCTTTCAAAGAACAAGCTCTTGGTTTATTGATTTTTTTCTATTGCTTTTTAAACCTCTATTTTATTTCCTCTCTGATCTTTATTATTTCCTTCCTTCTGCTGACTTTAGGTTTTGTTTGTTCTTTTTCTAGTTCTTTTCTGTGGTAGGTTTGGTTGTTTATTTGAGGTTTTTCTTAGTTTTTGAGGAAAGCCTGTATCATTATGAACTTCCCTCTAAGAACTTAAGCCTGGTGCTCTTGATGGCTATCCTTGCGTCCACTTGAAGAAAGCTAACAGAGGGAAGCAAACAGATTTCTGATGACTTCATTGAGCAGCTGGATCTGGATCTAGCTGTATCTGAAATTTTAGGTCTAAATCCCTTTACATGAACAATAGTCTTTTTTTTTTTTAAAACTTAAAGTAATTTGAGTTGGATTTTCCATCCCTTACAATTAAACAAGCCCTAATTGGTCTACTGATAATTGTAGTCATTGTCAGTAGAACTTATGGGCCATGCAAACCCGTAAAAACTATTAAGTGTCCAGTACTACAAACATGGACAGGTTTACTAGGATCTCCATGGTGTTTAAAGATTGTTACCTGCTTTAAGCAATTTCCTTGTTTCTTGACTCTGGTAACCACCACCTCTGCTCTGGTTTTCTTGCCTCCATCTTGCTGTGGTATCTTTCCATCCTCTCTTGAGGATGGTCATGGGCCATTGGCCAGCCCTAGACATCAGTGCATCATTTTGCTTCAAGAGCCAGTGAATCGGGGAACCAAAGCAAATACCAATTCGCCTCCTGTGTCTTCTAGCCTTTTGTGGTCTTATGTTGTACTTTCTGGTTCCCATTCCATAGGTCCCCTTGAATGGCATCACCTCACTGCCTAGTTGGACAGGACAACTGGCGTACTAGTTGGACACTTCATGTACATCACATTTTTGGCTTCGACAGTTTATTGCTGTTTAAACTCTTGTAACCACTTCTCCTTGAGGGTTGTTATGTGTTCTCACTAGGTGAAACTGCTGCAGGGTACCCTAAAATAAGTAAGACGTGGTCTCTGCCCTCAAGAGGGAAACAGACAAAAACCAAGTATTAAGTCGAGGTCTAAACATTGGGCTGTTGAGGGCACAGAATGCATCTGTCTGTGTGTATAATCCGAGGTGGTCCCATGAGAAGAGTTGAGAAGAGATGACTGTTGGGCTGAGCCTTTAGGAATGAATAGTATATTAACCATATAGGAGCAAATGCAGTTCAGTTTGATCATTCAGTGAGCAAATATGACCAGCATTATTTTGAAACCATCCCCTGCAAGAGAGAAGTCAAGTACAAGAAACCCTGTAGGAGATCAGGAAGGGCAGCATTGTTTTGCTGGTCAGTGTGATTGGCCCCAAGGCAGTGCCATCTGAAAGGGCAGATAAAGCAGAGGTGGAGGCCCCAATGCTTGCAGGCAAGGAAGCAGAACCACCTTGCAGCACTGAGTGATTTGTTCAAGGACCTGCAGCAGAGCTAGAGAGTGTTCTGAATACAGCTTCAGGACTGCAGTATCTCCTCTTGGTAACTTGCACCCCTGGGAGATTCATCTGGCACATAAAGGAAGTGGGGTGGTTGAGGCACAGGGCAGATGTGTGTACAAATGAATTCTTTTTTCTCACTTGCAACTTCAGGGAAGGTGCAAAAGGAGCTGATAAAATTAGGGAAAACTGATTGAGAATTTCTCATGTTGCATGATTATTATTCCTATTAATCAAGATAACACCTTATTGTGTGCTGACAGCGTAGCTGGCTCAGTGCCAAACATAAACATGGATGCAGTCTTCATTTATTTTTAAAAAGACAGTAATTTAGAAAGCATCTGGAGGAGAAGACAGATCACCTGAGCAAGGAGGGGCAAGTTGCCTCCTGGTTTCATTTTGTTTCTCTTTAAGGGCTTCTCACAGAGAAGGCAATGGCAACCCACTCCAGTACTCTTGCCTGGCAAATCCCACGGATGGAGGAGCCTGGCGGGCGGCCGTCTATGGGGTCGCTAGGAGTCGGACACGACTGAAGTGACTTAGCAGCAGCAGCAAGGGCTTCTCATAATTGAGAGACCTGTACCCTAATTACAGTGACCACTGGCTTCTAAAATTTGCATGACGATGCTTATCTGCTAAGAACACAATATTTTGCTCTAAAATCATTCCGGCTGTACCTGTATTCTTTCTATTTTGTACCATCTCCCTTTCAGATCAGAAAAACACAGTAGTCATGCTTTGCAAACTTTCATTATAAGAGCTGAGAAGAAAAGTAATAAAAGAGGGATGTTCTCAGGAGAAAAATTTGGAAGAGAGCATAATATATCAGCCAAACAGAAGGAGGAACTACAGGAAATGGCCTTCTAGCTTACAACTGTATCAGACAAGGGGAAAAAAGAATGTCAGGTTGATTAAAACAACTTATCACCTTTAAAAAAAAATCAGGATGATGAAGTCTGAGCATATAAATTATACCTCTACCCATCCAACTAGGAGAGCACACAGCAAGTTTGCCTGGATGGAATTCTCTAGGATATCACTTTAATCTTTATATTGTCTTATCTCTTGCATTCTTTTTGCAGTTGATGTTTGTTTACTTCAGTAAGTGAGAGCTTTTTCTTTTTCCTACCTTCTTTTGCTGTTTCCAGCCCTTAGAGGTGACCTTAAATCGGGGTCTCCTGGGCTCAGTCTAATGATGACAGTATAAGAACTGCTCCGTTGCTGGTCTTGCTGCATGAAACCTTAACCACTTGGACACTTTCATACTAGACACTGATCACTCATTTTTCAACTATTGTGCAAGCTGAATTTAAGCTTATAAACATCCTGGGAGGGGCGGCACCTACAAAGTACTAGGCATCAGGGATATTGTGATAAAGAAGAAATAACATTTGTCTTCATCTTTTGTATAATCTAATGGGGGAAGGACTATGCAAATATCAGAGTGAGTTTACGCAAAGTGCCCACGGTGTGGTACATGGCTGACATTGATATATCTGGGGGCAACCTCTCCCTCATCTCCTGTAAGAGTCCTGCAGGATGGCAGGAACCACTAAAAAGTGACGGGACCAAGGAGGGGGAATGGTCAGCTCCACCTGGGTGAACATGGGAATTAACTTCATACATGAAGTAAGCCTGAACTGAGAGGAAATTTACCAGGTGGGCAAGGGAAAGAATGAGGGAGGGAAAAGAGTGATGAAGGCAGGGAGAGGGAAGCAGCAGAGTGCATTACGGAGGCATCCAGAGGTTTGAAGTGATGGGAGTGCAGAGTGTGAAGGTTGGGAGCTGGCAAGAAACGATTCTGGAAGGGAAGGCAGGAAGCAGAAGAGACAAGGCAGAGCCTGCAAAGGAACTGGGATCTCCTCCAGAGAGTCGTGAGCAATCGAGCAGGTGAAGAACTAGGTTAAATCCATGTTTGTGTTTGATTTTTACACTATACCTGGGCAAATGAAGATGAGTTACAGCCAGGAAAGCATGTCGGCTGGTGCTGGGAACAAGTTTGAAATGAATCCCCCCTCCCTCACCCTGCTTCCTCACTCATGTGTGCTGTGAGATGGCCAGCCCTGTGGGGAGCATGGGCGTGGCCACTTTCCGAGAGGAACAGTGTTACTCTGGAGGCTAAACCAGTGGCCCGGAGAGCTGTGTTCCTACCTCTAAGCTGTTTAGCTGTGGCTGCAAGATACTTCTGTATCACAGAAGGGTGGCTGTGAGGGGCCCAGAGTTAATGAGTGAATTAAATGATTAATGCTTGGGGCTTGGAGGGCCATCTCGCTTTAAAGCAGAACCTTCTGAACAATGCCAGTCAGGAGATGACTTGGGGAGTTCTTACTGCCCAGCAGAAGTTGATACAAAATGCTAATCAGGTTGGATCAGCCCCAAGATTTTAGGTTTGGGGCCAGCATTACTCATAAGGAAGGGCAGGCCCATGGGCTCTAGTCGACTCTTGGTTACTAGAGCTATGTCCATGAATACCTGTTTCTGCTCACCAAATCCTGACTTGTCGTTTGAAATGAGGAGACAGAGAGAAGGAGGGAAGGGGGGAGGGAGTGGTGACTCACACAGTCAGACCCTACGGTGAAGCCCTGTTGAGGAAATAAGGCTGATGCTAAGAGAACTAAATACTTACAGTGATAGTTATTACAACAGCTACTATTTGTTGAGCGTGTATGGTGTGCTAAGCACTCTGCAGGGTACTCTGATACTTCTTGGCTGTTCTGAGCTGAGCACATAAGATCAGTATTATTATTCCCATTCTAGAGATGAGGAACTGAAGCTTACAGAGAACAGGTCTCTTGCTCAAGATCCAGAAAAGTCCTAAATGAACAGGGGCTGGTCTGTGCTCACCACTGCAGCCCCAGAATGTATCACATGTTAGGTGCTGAATGAATAGTTGGTGGTGAATGAATGGACAGTCATACAGCCAGAAAGTACCCAAGGTGGGTTTGCAATTCAAGTCTGTGTGATTCAGAAGTAATTCTTTCCACTGTCCTGCACTGTCACAGGGCAGAAGGCAGCAGGGAGTCACTGCTAGAACCAATGTGGAGACAGTGAATGGTTGAGGAGATACAAAAAGAGAATTTGCCGTCACCTTGTAGTGGTCAAAGAAGATGTCATGAAAGAGCGGGGTTTTGGCAGAGCTTTGAAGGTCAGATATTGGGTGGCTGGAGGGGAAAGCTCAGCTTGTCCTGGGTGGCTTGAGGGATAGAGTGATGGCAGTAAATAGCTCAGCCTCTGGGGTGAAGAATTGATGCTTTTGAACTGTGGTGTTGGTGAAGACTCTTGAGAGTCCCTTGGACTGCAAGGAGATCCAATCAGTCCATCCTAAAGGAGATCAGACCTGAGTGTTCATTGGAAGGACTGATGTTGTAGCTGAAACTCCAATACTTTGGCCACCTGATGTGAAGAACTGACTCATTTGTAAAGACTCTGATACTGGGAATGATTGAAGGTGGGAGGAGAAGGGGACGACAGAGGATGAGATGGTTGGATGGCATCACCGACTCAATGGGCACGGGTTTGGGTAGACTCTCTGAGTTGGTGATGGACAGGGAGGCCTGGCGTGCTGCAGTTCATGGTGTCACAAAGAGTCGGACATGACTGAGCAACTGAACTGAACTGAACTGAACTGGGGTCAAACCTGCCAGGGCTCAGAATCTGACTTTACATATAGGAGGCTGCATGATGCTGGGCCAAGCTCTCTGTGCCTTAGTTTTCTCTTCTGTAGCTGGAAGTGGTTCCAGATAACCCATGCAAATGACTTTTTACCTAGTGCCTGGCACACAGCAGTGGTTCGATAAATATTCATTGTCCTGAGATCAGAGCAAAGCACTTCTTTCATTTGAAGAGAAGAGTGGGGAAGACAGGATGGAATCAGAATACCATGTATTGGAAAGTAGAGTAATGAATCTGAACTTTCTGCTGAAAAAAAGTTGAAGGATTCTGACAAGGACGAAATCACTGCTAATTTGGTGTCATTCCTCATTTCCTGTGGATTGAAAAGTTGGCCTTTTACAGAAAGAACTTGAGTGTCCCCAAGCTACTGGATAATTTCTCTGTTCCTGATTTTACATCTAGGAGTACTGTGATTCTCTGAGGAGCTTGGATGACCACCTTTGCTAAAGCCAGTAAATGGAGGCCAACATGTTAGTGAAAAGCAAAGCCCAGAAAGCCCAATAAAAAGAGAAAGGGGCAATAAATAAACCCACTGCCTAGACAAAGGTCAGCTACAGAAATGAGGAAATGCTGAAAGCAGCTCCAGCGAGCTCACTCCAGCCACTGTACTGGGAGAGGTGGCTGCAATATTCTCAGCCTTTTTCTACATTAATGCTTCAAAAATGCAACAATCAGGGTTGCAGATGTGAAATTTAGGAGGCAGCCTGTTTCCTGTGATCATTGGCTGGGGGAAGCTGGCACTTGGCAAAATTTTGCAAGTGGGTAAAGATGCCAGCCTTTATCCAAAGAGTACATGAGCACTGAATTATGATATTCAGTGAGCATTATTCATCCATTAGTCTAGAATAATTAGATGCTCTCCTATTATTTGTACTACATGTTGATATAGCAGATTGTTTAATTATTCCAGGCAATTTATCTCTGTTGTTTTGCCCATCTTTCTTCAGCTCTTCTCCACTGTTGCTTTATTCAGAAGGTTGAAACCCAGAAGATAATTTTCAGAACAAACATAGCCCCCCAAAACCTGTGTGAGACATCTCAAAGACCATGATCTTGGCAGGTCGTGGCATTAGAAGGTACAAATTGGAAAACTTTTATTAGTCTTGTTAGGACAGTTTTTCCCATTTAGGGCTCTACCAAGAAAGGTGGAAAAATTAAGATGATTCAGGAAAGGATGATCTGACTTTACATATAGGAGGCTGCATGATGCTGGGCCAAGCTCTCTGTGCCTTAGTTTTCTCTTCTGAGCTGGAAGTGGTTCCAGATAACCCATGCAAATGACTTTTTACCTAGTGCCTGGCACACAGCAGTGGTTCGATAAATATTCATTGTCCTGAGATCAGAGCAAAGCACTTCTTTCATTTGAAGAGAAGAGTGGGGAAGACAGGATGGAATCAGAATACCATGTATTGGAAAGTAGAGTAATGAATCTGAACTTTCTGCTGAAAAAAAGTTGAAGGATTCTGACAAGGACGAAATCACTGCTAATTTGGTGTCATTCCTCATTTCCTGTGGATTGAAAAGTTGGCCTTTTACAGAAAGAACTTGAGTGTCCCCAAGCTACTGGATAATTTCTCTGTTCCTGATTTTACATCTAGGAGTACTGTGATTCTCTGAGGAGCTTGGATGACCACCTTTGCTAAAGCCAGTAAATGGAGGCCAACATGTTAGTGAAAAGCAAAGCCCAGAAAGCCCAATAAAAAGAGAAAGGGGCAATAAATAAACCCACTGCCTAGACAAAGGTCAGCTACAGAAATGAGGAAATGCTGAAAGCAGCTCCAGCGAGCTCACTCCAGCCACTGTACTGGGAGAGGTGGCTGCAATATTCTCAGCCTTTTTCTACATTAATGCTTCAAAAATGCAACAATCAGGGTTGCAGATGTGAAATTTAGGAGGCAGCCTGTTTCCTGTGATCATTGGCTGGGGGAAGCTGGCACTTGGCAAAATTTTGCAAGTGGGTAAAGATGCCAGCCTTTATCCAAAGAGTACATGAGCACTGAATTATGATATTCAGTGAGCATTATTCATCCATTAGTCTAGAATAATTAGATGCTCTCCTATTATTTGTACTACATGTTGATATAGCAGATTGTTTAATTATTCCAGGCAATTTATCTCTGTTGTTTTGCCCATCTTTCTTCAGCTCTTCTCCACTGTTGCTTTATTCAGAAGGTTGAAACCCAGAAGATAATTTTCAGAACAAACATAGCCCCCCAAAACCTGTGTGAGACATCTCAAAGACCATGATCTTGGCAGGTCGTGGCATTAAAGGTACAAATTGGAAAACTTTTATTAGTCTTGTTAGGACAGTTTTTCCCATTTAGGGCTCTACCAAGAAAGGTGGAAAAATTAAGATGATTCAGGAAAGGATGGTAGAGAAAGAACTGTTCAAAGGACAGAAGATGGTTTAAAGCACAGAGAAGCTTAGAAACCACATAGGCCCTCTTAAGTTACTAAGTCTGAGAAGAATGATAAAGGTAACCTGTTGTCTAGGTAGGAGCAGAGTGATAGAAACATAGGATGGATTTGGTGAACTCAAGAAGAGCTGTGCTCCCATCTAGAATCCATCACCTGTAACTGCAGAACATCAGAGGTGCTACTTGGTGTCTTTGGCCCACAGTTTCATCATCTATGAAATAGAAAGTGTGATTTCTCACTAGGAACTCTGGTCTGAAGAGCCAGGTGCGGGGCCTCTGCATGCAGCCCCCTGCAAGGGAGTGGAATTCGATGAGGCACAAACAAACAAACAAACAAAAAATCCATTTTAGAACGGTTACTGTTTTCAAGGCCACTGTTTTACTCTGTAGAACACTGCCTTTGGGGCAAAACAAAAAAGCAGCAGAGGCTGCCTGTATTCATTGTCACTGGAGATAGACCAAACAGAAAAACAAGCTGTGTGAGTACCTCTGAGGGCGACCCTCAGGAAACTTGAAATACACCTTTTCCAGCCCCAGCGGCAGAAGTGAGGCTGTTTGGTGGAGATGGTGGAAGGGAAGGACGTTAAATTCACCTCCTCTCATGAGCACACCAAAGACACAACTTAACTGCTGAACAGACTTAATTGATATTTATAGAGCATTCCATCCCAAACCAGCAGAACACACGTTCTTTTCAAGTGCACATGGAACATTCTCGAGGATAGAGCCCATGCTGGAACACAAAGCATGCCTTAGTAAATTTAAGAAAATTGAAATCAACCATCTTTTCCAACCACAGTGTCCTGAAATCAGAAATCAACTACAAGAAAAAAACTGCAAAAAACAAAAACAAAAAAAAACAAAGCTCACAAATTTGCAGGCTAAACAATATGAAAAAGGGATCGTAACACTGATTTTGTGGGATGTTCTGAACAATGAGATTATGTATGTTGAGTGCATAGGACAGTGCTTGGTAGATCAGGGGTACTCAGTAAGTTGTAGTTAATTAGGGATATAAATAACCTGTTGCAATAAAGCTGAGTTTAAGAAAAACATGCTCTTTGCAACTTGCTACACTGTGGTGTCATCCTATTTGGAGGCAGAAAAACAGCCTGATAGAAGCTGGAATTTGTGGGATGTATTTGGGATGCAGAGCATGGATGTTGCACCAAGTGTCAGTGACTATCAGCAGCCAGGTTGGGGAAGATTAAAAAAAAAATCATTCCTAGGAAGGCACCAGACAGGTTGTCTTTAGTCTCTGCGGGGACTCACTAAGTCCAATAACTTTGGCGCAAGCCTGGATGGCTGTTGCCATAGAAACCAGCACGTGTGCCCAGCAGGAGTTCATTTCTCAAAGCCGCCAGCCCATGCCAACAGAGCGTGGCTCCAGAGGTGAGAGAGATGCTCTTTGTCCCTGAGTGGAGGTTCTAGCACCTGGCAAATAGTTGAATCAGCTCAATTTGTGAAGCCCTAGGAGCCTGGTCCCAGAGAAGCAACGAGGCCAAAAAAATCCTGCCACAGTCATGTTCCCATCCCTAAATGATCAACACTTACCTGGAAAACGAAAATCCAAACATCACCATCTAAGATCCCTTGGCAACCTGTAAGATAGTTTTCCAAGGGAAGGAAAGTGCCTGCGTTTTTTATTTTTAATGCCATGCAGTGGTTTGCCCTGAAACAGTTTCTCAGTTTTCTTTTCCCAGGAAACATCTATGCAGCTCAGGGATCGCTCCGCTCTGTCCTTGGCAATTTGGCTTCTGGTTCTAGGGGACCCAGAAGCCCATCAGAGTTCCTTATGTAAATGGAATGTGGCTTTTCACTTTACCACATGATAAGAAAAATTGGATGAAATTCAATAGATATATTTTTAAATTTTTTGCCTTTCCCATAAATTGAGAAAATGGCTAAATCTACAGTAAGGTAAGTTTCATTTCCCTAGGTACTGACTTTATATATCACATTTTTCAACTTGGGGAACATTTTAGAAGCTGAGCCTTTATATTCCTCTAACAAAGAAAGAAGAAAGAGAAATACTTTTGACCAAATTGCTTTCTGCCCAGATTTGACATCAGGTGGGGCTTAAGGTCAGCTAGGATGGCAAGGACTGGAGAAATTTTACCAGTGAGAAGATTGGAGGATAAGTAGAGAAATGAATTTGAGTGTAAAAAATGACTTCTTAGGCTATTACCTCGTGGTTTGCAGGAATTTAGTTGTGCATCCGTGAAAGATCGAGTGCAAGTTGATACTCCCTGTTCATGCACAGATGCCAAGACACTCCGACAAACTTCTCTGTTGGAGGGTACGAGACTTCAGACCTCCGAAATGTTAGGTCATAGTACATGCACTGACACTTTTCCTTTTTCCCAATTAGCATCTCCCCCTCCCACCACCCTGCAACAAGAATAAGCAGAATGAGTAGAGTTAGTCCTAGAACGTTCTGTTTACAGGATCTTTCTAATTTATGACAAGGCAAGTTAATTTTCTATAGATTCAGACCCCCAGCTTCAAGTGCCTTAATTTGGGCGGTACAAATGCTCATCAATAGCTCCAGCATTTGGTAAAGGTCAGTTTCGGACTTGCCTGAAGGGGAGGCCAGGTATGGTTGTGAAAGGTTCTCTGGGCCGATCTCTCAGGGGCTTCCTGTAGCATGGGAGAGCACCTGTGGAGCCAGGACATGGTGGTCCCTTCCCCTCTGCCCTCCTTCAGGGCTCATCGGCTCTCTAGGGAGACATCCTTGGGCCACATCCTTTGCCTCTAGGACGTGTGTGTGTGCTCAGTTGTGTCTGACTCTTGCAACCCTGTGGACAGCAGCCTGACAGGCCCCTCTGTCCATGGGATTCTCCAGGCAAGACTACTGCAGTGGGCTGCCATTTCCTTCTCCAGGGGATCTTCCCTACCCAGGGATCAAACCCAGGTCTCCTGCACTGGCAGGCACGTTCTTTACCACTGAGCCAGCTGGAAGCCCTTGCCTGTAGGACAGAGGCTCTCAAAACTGAGAGGACGTCAGCATCCTGGGGGTGGGAAAAGCTTGTAGACAGGGCAGTTTTCCAGGCTGCCAGAGGTTTTAATTCAGTTGACCTGAGGTAGACACAGTTGATTGTAAGTATTAAAAAATGATATCATGCTGCTAAGTTGCTTTAGTCGTGTCCGACTCTGTGCGACCCCATAAACAGCAGCCCACCAGGCTCCTCTGTCCCTGGAATTCTCCAGGCAAGAACACTGGAGTGGGTTGCCATGTCCTTCTCCAATGCATGAAAGTGAAGAGTGAAAGTGAAGTTGTTCAGTCATGTCTGACTCTTGGCGACCCCATGGACTGCAGCCCACCAAGCTCCTCCACCGATGGGATTTTCCAGGCAAGAGTACTGGAGTGGGTCGCCATTGCCTTCTCCAGTGATGTCATAAAAACTAACACTACTATGTACCACGGGCGTTATGTGCCTCCCGCATATGTAACTACATGCATATACTTTAGCATACATAATTAGTTCATGATTATACATATCATATATCATCTGCTCCATGTGCATGATCATGTACATCAACATATTAATGTTACATAACACATTATATAACCCAATTCACATTGGGTTCCAGTTGCTACAAATATTCAAACATATGAAAGAAGGTAAGTCATAACAAGGTAAGCATATGAGAAAGTGCTTGGATGAATCAAAGTGTAGCTTAAAGAAATGAAAAAAGTTTATACCAGGGGATTTCATACTACATGAACACTTTGTACTAAAACTAACCCACCAAGCTCAACTATCACAAGTAAATTAAACAGAACATTCATTCAACATCTGAAGTATAGGGGAGAGCAGAGAAGATAAGATGGTGGGATGGAAGACCTTGAGCTTACCTCCTCCCACAAGAACACCAAAATCACAACTAGCTGCTAAACAGCCTTCAGTAAAAGAGACTGGAACCTACCAAAAAACATATTCTACAAAGACAAGAAATCACGATGGTAAGAGGATGCACTCAGGATATAATGAAATCCCATACACCCATAATGATAAATGCACGTCAGTGTTCACAGCAGCGCTGTTTACAACAGCCAAGACATGAGAGCAATCTAAATGTCCATTGACAGATGAACGGATAAAGCAGATGTGGTAGATGTCTGCAATGAAATACTACTCAGCCGTAAAAAAGAATGAAATGTGCCACTTGCGGCAATATAGACAGACCTACAGATTATCATATTAAGTTAAGTAAGCTAGACAAAGATAGACAATGTCATATGCTGTCATACATATGTGGATTCTAAAAAAGTTGATAGAAATGAACTTATTTATTAAACAGAAATAGACTCAAGACACAGAAAACAAATTTATGGTTAACAATGTGGAGGGACAGAAGGATAAATCAAGAGTTGGTATTAAAATATGCACACTGCTATATATAAAATAGACAACCATAAGTACCTACCATATAGCACAGGGAACTATACTCAATAACCTATAATGGAAGAAAATGTTAAAAAAATTATATACAACTGAATCATTTTGTTGTACACTGAAACTAACATGACATTGTAAATCAACTATGTTTTAATAAAAATTAAAAACAGTAAAGTATAGGAAACAGAAATTTAAATCAGGGGCTAGATAAGGTACCATAAGGGAAAGATGCAAGAATCATTAAAAGTACCAAAAAGCAACCTCTTTTACCTTTTGCATAAAGATTTAACTGGAAAATGTTAACAGAGAGAACTTAAGTTAAATAATCTGAAATCAGATGAGCTATTTTTGAACAGTTAATAAGAACGAGCTCATCTTTATGGCAAAATAGATTTATGAGCAGAAGTGACACAACAAAAAAGCCTCGTGATAGCTGGTTGTCCAGAAAAGAATTTTAGTTCAACTTTAAATATGACTTTAAAAACACACTTTTTAACATAATTGTAAATATTATGCCAAAAAGGAGCAGCTTTTAGTTACAAAGCAGGCACGTTCTTTACCACTGAGCCAGCTGGAAGCCCTTGCCTGTAGGACAGAGGCTCTCAAAACTGAGAGGACGTCAGCATCCTGGGGGTGGGAAAAGCTTGTAGACAGGGCAGTTTTCCAGGCTGCCAGAGGTTTTAATTCAGTTGACCTGAGGTAGACACAGTTGATTGTAAGTATTAAAAAATGATATCATGCTGCTAAGTTGCTTTAGTCGTGTCCGACTCTGTGCGACCCCATAAACAGCAGCCCACCAGGCTCCTCTGTCCCTGGAATTCTCCAGGCAAGAACACTGGAGTGGGTTGCCATGTCCTTCTCCAATGCATGAAAGTGAAGAGTGAAAGTGAAGTTGTTCAGTCATGTCTGACTCTTGGCGACCCCATGGACTGCAGCCCACCAAGCTCCTCCACCGATGGGATTTTCCAGGCAAGAGTACTGGAGTGGGTCGCCATTGCCTTCTCCAGTGATGTCATAAAAACTAACACTACTATGTACCACGGGCGTTATGTGCCTCCCGCATATGTAACTACATGCATATACTTTAGCATACATAATTAGTTCATGATTATACATATCATATATCATCTGCTCCATGTGCATGATCATGTACATCAACATATTAATGTTACATAACACATTATATAACCCAATTCACATTGGGTTCCAGTTGCTACAAATATTCAAACATATGAAAGAAGGTAAGTCATAACAAGGTAAGCATATGAGAAAGTGCTTGGATGAATCAAAGTGTAGCTTAAAGAAATGAAAAAAGTTTATACCAGGGGATTTCATACTACATGAACACTTTGTACTAAAACTAACCCACCAAGCTCAACTATCACAAGTAAATTAAACAGAACATTCATTCAACATCTGAAGTATAGGGGAGAGCAGAGAAGATAAGATGGTGGGATGGAAGACCTTGAGCTTACCTCCTCCCACAAGAACACCAAAATCACAACTAGCTGCTAAACAGCCTTCAGTAAAAGAGACTGGAACCTACCAAAAAACATATTCTACAAAGACAAGAAATCACGATGGTAAGAGGATGCACTCAGGATATAATGAAATCCATACACCCATAATGATAAATGCACGTCAGTGTTCACAGCAGCGCTGTTTACAACAGCCAAGACATGAGAGCAATCTAAATGTCCATTGACAGATGAACGGATAAAGCAGATGTGGTAGATGTCTGCAATGAAATACTACTCAGCCGTAAAAAAGAATGAAATGTGCCACTTGCGGCAATATAGACAGACCTACAGATTATCATATTAAGTTAAGTAAGCTAGACAAAGATAGACAATGTCATATGCTGTCATACATATGTGGATTCTAAAAAAGTTGATAGAAATGAACTTATTTATTAAACAGAAATAGACTCAAGACACAGAAAACAAATTTATGGTTAACAATGTGGAGGGACAGAAGGATAAATCAAGAGTTGGTATTAAAATATGCACACTGCTATATATAAAATAGACAACCATAAGTACCTACCATATAGCACAGGGAACTATACTCAATAACCTATAATGGAAGAAAATGTTAAAAAAATTATATACAACTGAATCATTTTGTTGTACACTGAAACTAACATGACATTGTAAATCAACTATGTTTTAATAAAAATTAAAAACAGTAAAGTATAGGAAACAGAAATTTAAATCAGGGGCTAGATAAGGTACCATAAGGGAAAGATGCAAGAATCATTAAAAGTACCAAAAAGCAACCTCTTTTACCTTTTGCATAAAGATTTAACTGGAAAATGTTAACAGAGAGAACTTAAGTTAAATAATCTGAAATCAGATGAGCTATTTTTGAACAGTTAATAAGAACGAGCTCATCTTTATGGCAAAATAGATTTATGAGCAGAAGTGACACAACAAAAAAGCCTCGTGATAGCTGGTTGTCCAGAAAAGAATTTTAGTTCAACTTTAAATATGACTTTAAAAACACACTTTTTAACATAATTGTAAATATTATGCCAAAAAGGAGCAGCTTTTAGTTACAAATTTCCCTAGGGTACAAATTTCCCTAGAAAGTAAGCACCAATAATACTGTGTGTGTGTGTGTGTGTGTGTGTGTGTATGTGTCTGTGTGGCTCAGTTGTGTCTAACTCTTTGCGATTCCATGGACTCTAGCCCACTAGGCTCTTCTTGCCATGGAATTCTCCAGGCAAGAATATTGGCCTGGTTAGCCATTCCCTTCTCCAGGGGATCTTCCCAACCCAGGGACTGAATCCAGGTCTCGACTGAATCTGCAGCAGATTCTTTACCACCCAAGCCACTAGGAAAGCTCCAACAATACCATAGTTAAAATGCAGCCACCAATTAAGAAAGCATTCAAGATCAACCACACATTCATCTTAATACTCATGGTAAACAAACCAACTCCTAATGTAATACTGGACTAATCTTGCAGTTAATAGTACAATAATACTGTCAATACAAGTAACAAGAAATATTTCTCCTTGCATAAGCTTATACCAGAATGGATAATGTACTAATAAATTAACATTAAAATAAACTTAAATGAGAGTACCTTGGACTGCAAGGAGATCAAACCAATCAACCCTAAAGGAAATCAATCCTGAATTTTCAATGGAAGGACTAATGATGAAACTCCAATACTTTGGCCACCTGATGCAAAGAACTGACTCATTGGAAAAGACCCTGATGCTGGGAAAGATTGAAGGCAGGGAGAGAAGGGGACGACAGAGGATGGGATGGTTGGATGGCATTACCGATTTGATGGACATGAGTTTGAGCAAGCTCCAGGAGTTGGTAAAGGAAAAGGAAGCCTGCTGTGCTGCAGTCCATGGGGTCAAAAAGAGTCAGACAACGACTGAGTGACTGAACTGAACCTTAAATGAAGACCTACCTATTTAAACAATTGTTAACCCAACACAGGTGCTCATTTAAGGGGAGATTAAAAAAAGTAAAAGAAAGTAGGCAATCACAAACCTTGCCTGTTGATTAAAACCTTGTCGCAACCTTGTAGCGCTTTTCTAGTGTTAGAGGCACTGCCTGCCCAGTGACATCTGTTTAACAGGTTATCCTAAGCGTGCATATGTAGCCCTGTCTTTTTTTTTTTTTTGAATAAGGACTTGTACGATAGGTCACATGAGGGTTTTGTCTCTTTTAATCAGTGAAAATTCCCTTCTGCTGAAGAGGTGGGAATAATGTAAGATATGAAGACCCTATGGAGCTTTAGTTAATTAATCCTCCCAAAGAAAAATAATGACTGAACTTTAAGGGATTACATAGCTTTTGATGGATTTATGATTTTGGTGGGGGTGACCTCTGAGTGACTGAAACTTAGACCAGCTAATCAAAATGCTTTATCACCTATTGATCTAGAACACTGACCAACAGAACAAGCTATCTTAAGGATAAAAGCAAAACCCTGTTCTAGAGTTCACATTGATAATAGGGTTTCTAAAGTTGATGCTGGATCAGGACATCACAGTGATATAACTGCTGTTAATGGTTTATTTGTTCAACAATTAAAGTCCTATGTGATCTCAGTTCAGACTGGAGTAATCCCAGTTGGTTTCTATTATAGATTTCTCCCAAAATGAAAGGACGAGTGAAATAAGGCCTATTTTATAAAATGTCATCAAACTAAATGATTATATAATCTTCATTCAATTAATTTATTCATACCTACTATAGAACAGGGTTTGATGAGGTGGCAGAGCATAGCAATTGGATAAAGCTTAAATAAACCTTTATCCACAGTGATTCAAGTCCTCTAAGAATATGTTTATAATCAAAAGTTCTTTCACTCATTACCCCATTTCACTCACTGTAGCACTCCTGACATTAACTGAATGAAAAATCCTATACTATATACAAATCCAGAAATGGCCAAACATCATCAGCCCCTATAAAATTTTATAGCCCATTGCTGATGCAGTTATTTTTAATATAAATTATTTATTTTAATTGGAGGTTAATTACTTTACAATCTGATGCAGTTAAATTATTTATTAAGGAACCCCTACAATCATCAGTCTCATCAATTTATGTTTATTATTGCACCAATGCTAGCCTTAACCCTGGATGTCACATTATGAATTCCTCTTCACATACCTTATCTACTTGTGTCTACTGTTTATACTTGCTATATCAAATCTAGCTATTTATCCCATCCTCTCCTCTGGATGAGTTCATATTCAGAATAGACATTAATTGGAGCTTTATGTGCAGCAGTTACTTCTCATACGAAATAACATTAGCAATTATGTTGTTATTATTCCTACTGATAAATGGATCATTTACAATAAGCAATAATGATTATACAAGAACACTTAAGACTATTTTTCACAACCTGACCCACAGCCAGAAACTGTTTTATTTCTATTCTAGCAGAAACCAATTGAGTCCTATGTAACTGAAGGAGAATCAAAACATGTATCCAGCTTCAGCATAGAAAATGTAACAGGTTCATTTTCTCTAGTCTTTCAGGCAGAATATGTCAATATCATCATAATAAGTGTTTTCACGACCATCCTGTTTTTAGGAGTGTTTCACAATCCCTACATGCAAGAATTATACAGTTATATACAGTATCATTAAGATACTCCTGTTGTGATTACTATAGCTTATAATACCGTCTGAAGTCAAGTCTGATTCCTGCATCCCCCCCCCCCTTTTTTTCCTCAAGATTGCTTTCATGATCTGGGTTTATATTTTCATACAGATTTTAAGATTGTTTTGTTCTAGAGTTGCAAAAAATGCCATTGGTAATTTGGTAGGGATGGCACTGAATCTGTAGATTGCCTTGGGTAGTATAGTCATTTTGACAATAAACTTAAAAGCTCTTGCACAGCAGAGGAAACCATAAACAAAATGAAAAGACAGCCCACAGAATGGGAGAGAATATTTGCAAACGATGGGACTGACAAGGGATTAATCTCCAAAATATATAAACAGCTCATGCAGATCAATATTAAAAAACCAAACAACCCAATAAAAAAATGGACATACGATCTAAATAGACATTTATCCAAAGAATGTCTCCTGCGTGTCTGTACAAGTGGCCAACAGATGCATGAAAAAATGCTCAGCACTGCTGATTATTAGAGAAATGCAAATCAAAACTATAATGAAGTATCATCTAACACCGGTCAGAAAGGCCATCATTAAAACCTCTGCAAACAATAAATGCCTGAGAGGGTGTGGAGAAAAGGAAACCCTCCTACACTGTTGGTAAGAATGTATATTGGTACAGCTACTAAGCAGAACAGTATAGAGGTTCCTTAAAAAACTATAAACAGAGATACCATATGATTCAGCAATCCCACTCCTTAGAATATATCCAGAAAAACCATAATTTGAAAAGACACATGTACTCCAGTGTTCACTGCAGCACCATTTACAACAGCCAAGACGTGGAAGCAACCTAAATGTCCACTGACTGATGAATGGATAAAGAAGATGTGACACATACATACAATGGAATATCCGCCATGAAGAAGAATGAAATAATGCCATTTGCATAAACATGGATGGACCTAGAGATGATCATACTAAGTGAAGTCAGAGAAAGACAAGTACGTATGATATCACTTATATGTGGGATCTATAAATAATGACACAAGTTTATTTACAAAACAGAAACAGACATAGAAAACAAGTGTATGGTTACCAAAGGCAAAAATGGAGGGGAGGAACAAATTAGGAGTTTGAGATTAACGTATACCCCTACATTATATAACATAGAGAGCCAACAAGGACCTACTGTATAGCACAGGTAACTCTACTCAATATTCCGTAATAATGTACATGGGAAAAGAATCTGAAAAAAATAGGGTATATATATAACTGAATCACTTTGCTGTTTATCTGAAACTAACACAATACCGTAAAACAATTATATGCTAATACAAAAAAAAAAAAAACAAAAACCAGAAAACCACTCCTCCTAACAATCTCCTTTCTGTGAGTTCAAATATCCTACCCACCATTTTGATATGATCAACTTACACATCATTTATGAATTTTTTTTTAACCACTAATACCAGCTCTGTGTATATGAGAGGTTTCTCTGCCTGTCACCAGGCATCCCACCACAAACAGAAGAAATGTGTCTGACAAAGAGTTACTTTGATAGAGTAAATAATAGAGGTTTAAACCCTCTGATTCCTAGAATCATAAGGAACTGAACTTACCCTTAAGAATTCTGCATTCTTCATGCTATCACATGAGAGCACATTTTACAGTAAGGTCCACTGAATAAGCTACCAGGCCCAGACCCCAAGTGTGTTGGTTTACAACCTTTCAGTATCTAATAAACCCTATTGTTTTTACTGTCACTTTGTGGACCATCTCAGGAACCACAGTTGTAGTAATAAGCTCACACTGGTTAATGTTATTCCCATTCTAAAACAAATCTAACCCATAAGCTATAGAAACATCCAATAAATATTTTCTAAAACAATCCACTGCATCAATACTACTTTATAATGGCAATTATTATTAATCCAGCATACTCTGGTCAATGAGTAGGCTGACTACTCATTGTAACGCAATGAACACTACAAAAATCTTTAATTAATCCAAAGCATCCACCATCATAACAATAGCCCATGTCACAAAATTAGGACTTTCCCCATTTCACTCCTGAGTGCCTGAGGTAACAAGGCATTCCATGAACAGCAGGCTTGATGCTATTAATGCAACACACTTGCACCCCTATCAGTTTTATCACAAATCTCACCATCCATCACCCTAAACATACTATTAATCACAGCTATATTATGAATCATAATTGGAGGCTGAGGGGGACTCAACCAAGCTCAACTGCAAAAATTATAGCCTGCTCATTCATCAGTTGCCCATATAGGATGAATAACAGCTATTATAATGTATAATCCAACCACAGAAATTCTAAACGTACTAATTTATATCATAACATTCACTATCTTCTTACTATTTATGGCTGACTCATGTACCAGAACAGTATCAAACACATGAAATAAAACAGTTTCCATCATAGTCCTTACCCTTACTATTACAGGATCTTTAGGTGGTCTCCTACCACTATCAAAGATTTTACCCAAATGAGTAATTATTCAAGAGATAAAAAGATAACATTCTACTAACATAATAGCCATCAGAGTACTACTCAACATATATTTCTTTAAAAAAAAAAAGCTACCCAATAGTCCTTTTTTCTGGCCACACTGTGTGGCATGTAAGATTGTGGTTCCCTGACTAGGGATCGAATCCTCACCTCCTTCATTGGAGGCCCAGGTTCTTAACCACTGGACCGCCAGGGAAGTCCCAACTCTATGTATATTTCTATATGCAGCTAACTTACTCTGCCTCACCAACCATATATACCCTTCAATAAACAACATAAAAATAAAATAACGATTCAAATATACAAAGCAAGCTTCCTATCATTACTGATCATAATATTTACACTATTACTACCCATAACACCCATTTCTATCAGTGCTGGGCTAGGAATTTAGGTTAGTTTAGACCAAGAGCTTTCAAAACCCTAAGCAAGTATAATTTACTTAATTCCTGAAAATAAGGATTGTAAGACTCTATCATATATCAATTTAATGAAGCAAAATCCTTACTAGATTTTAATTAAGCAAAATCCTTACTAGATTGAGAGGCTTCTATTCCATGAAACTTTAGTTTACGGGTAAATACTGTAGTCAATTGGCTTCAATCTACTTCTTCTGCCTTCAAAACAGCCCCAAAAGGTGGAAGAAGCACTGGCAGAATTTAACTGAAGCTGCTTCTTTGAATTTGCAGCTCAATTTGTTGACTGAACACAGGATTTGGCAAAAACGGGGCTCAATCTCTTTCTTTAGATTTATAGTCTAATGCTAGCTCAATTATTTTACTTGCGTTCATAAACTGCTGTTCATTTTCAACAAAGCACAAAGATATTGGCATTTTTATATTTACTATTTAGTGCTTGACCTGGAATAGTAGGCAATACGTTAAATATTAATCCACGATGAGCTATGCCAACTTAGAGCACTTCTTGGAGATGATCAAATCTGTAATGTAGTCCTAACAGCCCCTGCGTTTATAATAATTTTCTTTATAGTTGTACCCATTATGATTAGAGGGTTTGGAAACTAACTTGTCCCACTAATAACTAGGGCACTAGATGCAGGTTTCCCTGAGAAGTAATATAACTTTTGACTACTTGCCCCATCATTCTTACTCCTACTCTTTTAGTAGAAGATGGTTCTGGTACCACCTGAAGTATATATCCACCTCTAGCCAGCAATTTGGCCCATATAGGAGCCTCTGTTAACCTAGCCATTTTCTCCTTATGTTTAGCAGGTTTCTCTTCAATTCTTGGTGCTATTAACTTCATCACTAGGCCAACTAAAAATTGGCTCTTGCCATCGACTTCTATTAGAATTAAATTATGAACTGCTGCAGCTGCTGACCTTCAACACCCTCTGAAAAGACTTCAGGGTGGAGATCAGGAATGAGGCACTGGGAAAAACTGGCAGAACAGGTCTTCAGATAGCTATTTTCAGGAGAAGATTTCATGAGCCCAATTCATCTCCTTGTATTCAGAAAAACACTAAAATCCTTTGTGACTTCCTGGTGAAGAGCAGCAATCTTCTGCAAAATATATGTATTTGAATGAATGCACTCTCCCTTCACCAAGATCGAATACACACTGACCTTCGCTCCTACCTCTTCAGAGCAGTTTCTCAGAGTTACCTGAAATGCTGTATCCCTGACTATTATAGTCCTCATTTTGTCCCCAAATAAAACTTCACTCACAACTCTCACATTGTGCTTTTTTTTTTTTTAGTCACAAACTATAATCTTACTGTAAAATCAGCCCACAGGGATTTCCCTGGTAGTCCAGCGGTTAAGAATCTGTCTTCCAAGGCAGGGAACACAGGTTCGATCCCTAGCCGGGAAAGAGATTGCATGTGCCACAGGGTAACGAAGGCTGCATGCACCACAACTACTGATCCCAAGTACTGCAACCAAGACCCAACACAGCCAAAGAAATAAATATTGTTAAGGAACCCAGCAGACATATTCCAATACCAAACACCATTATTTGTTTGATCTGCCTTAATTAAGGTGGCTCAGTGGTAAAGAAACCCAGGTCTCCTGCATTGGCAGGCACATTCTTTACTGCTGAGCTACCAGGGAAGTCCTTTCTTTGCTTGGACACATGTATAATTACCTGCCTGGGGCTACTGATCCCCTCACTGCCTCAGATCTGGAGTCAACAGGCTGTGAGAAAAAGCAACAAAGTTTTTCTCCAGCAGGTGGAGTTCTGGAAGGTTAAAGAGAAAGTTCTAAGTTAGAAGGAACCCTTGGATCTGAGTCAGAACTCCTGAGCCTGGCAGAGAGGCCAGTTAACTGATGCCAGTCAATGAGCAAATGTTCCTTAGTTTATATAGTATTTATTCGCATTCAGAACTGTACAAAAGTTTGTTGATGATACCAACTTTTGTTGGCAATAATAAAATTAAACTGGTGTAGCCTCCAGAGGGTTTAGGATCCAGATGGGCAGGACATTTGAGCAAGGCTCAAAAGGGTTGAGTTATGATGCCAAACGGTGCACAGAACAAAAAGGTGGCATTTCAGGTGATGGCAGCTGCAACAGCTCTTGGAAAGACATGATTGGAGCCCCCTGCGGGTCCAGTGCTTAGAACTCTGTGCTTCCCCTGAGGGGCCATGGGTTCGATCCCTGGTCAGAGAACCAAGAGCCCACATGCCACAAGACACATGAAGAGTCTATGTGCTATAACTAAGGCTCGATGCAACCAGATAAGCAACTAAATAAGTAAATATTAAAAAATAAACTGTAAGTGGGGTATTGCCTTGATTTGCGGTGTGAATTGGTTGATATCAAAACTAGGGGATAACACATGGAGAAGGGAGCTGCATCTGGCAGGGTGGTGAGTGTGTTTGTGTGTGCACGTGTGTATGCAGTCTTACGGTCTCTGGGCTGATAGATCTGCCAGCATTTCCAGTCAGCAAGTGACTACAAGAGCCAGGAGGGGCTTGGATCTCGCTTAGCAGTCAGAAAACAGAATTCCTTACAGAAAAGTCCTGACCTGGTTGCCTCTTTGTCTGTATTGGAAAGAAGATTGATTCTGGCAAAATTTTGCTCGATCTGCAGAAGTGTTAGTTCAATAGCTTCCCTCCAAGATTCCTGCCAAAGCCAAGAAGTTGAGTTTCACTATGATTTAATAGAGTTTCAAGATAGCATTCAAAAAAAGATTTGCCTGTGTTTGTGGATAAAGTAGGCTTGCTATTTCCCTTTCTGTATTTATTTATTTTATTCTTTGCCCATAGACACTGATTATAAAAAATAGCGCTAAGGTTGATAAAAACCAGGCTTCTTCAGCCCACTCAGAGAGTGGCCCTTATTTCCAATTATCAGACTGACTGGCTGCTAAAGTAATGCTCCTTCAGCACTACAGACAAGAGGAATTAGTTACAGAGGCAAATTGCTTTGTTGTGCTTCTCTCTTGAGCCATCATTCATGTGAAGGGGTTTTCAACATAGTTTTTGGACCCTCATTCAAAATGCAAGTGTGCATGAAATCTCTCTCCTAGCCCGAGTCCTGGGTGAACTGTCCATCTATCACTCAAACAAAAGCCAGCAAAATACTCTCACCATCCTCTCTGTGGTCTATGCATCCTCATATTAAAAAAAGAAATTTACGTATGGATGCATTCCAGAGTTCCCAGGTGGTGCTAGTGGTAAAAAACACGCCTGCCAATGCAGGAGACATGAGATGCAGTTTCGATCCCTGGGTTGGGAAGATGCCCTCGAGGAGGACATGGCAACCCACTCCAGTATTCTTGCCTGGAGAATCCTCATGGACAGAGGAGCCTGGCAGGCTACAGTCCACAGGGTCACAAAGAGTCGGAAAATACTAAAGTGACTTAGTACCCATGCACGCATGGATGCGTCTGGTCTTAGTTGTGGGATGTGGGATGTGGGACCTGTCCCTGTGGCATGAGAGCTCTTTGCTGTAGTGTATCGGCAGGTGAGCTCTCTAGTTGAGATTCACAGGCTTAGCTGCTCTGGGGCTCATGGGATCTTAATTCCCTGACCAGGGATGGAACCCAAGTCCCCTGCATCACAAGGCAGATTCTTAACCATTGGATGACCAGGGTAGTCCCTATCATCACATTTGAATAAACCACTACAACTTCTAGTTATTTACCAAAGTACATAGTGCCCTCAGTGCTTTTGGAACTCAGAGCACCTTGAGGATGTAATACTCCATGTTATTAGGACATTTTTAAATGGCAGTGAGGACTTCCCTGGTGGTACAGTGAATAAGGAATGATGCTAAAGCTGAAATTCCAGGACTTTGGCCACCTCATGCGAAGAGTTGACTCATTGGAAAAGACTCTGATGCTGGGAGGGGTTGGGGGCAGGAGGAGAAGGGGATGACCGAGGATGAGATGGCTGAATGGCATCACGGACTCGATGGACGTGAGTCTGAGTGAACTCCGAGAGATGGTAATGAACAGGGAGGCCTGGCGTGCTGTAATTCATGGGGTCACAAAGAGTCGGACATGACTGAGCGACTGAACTGAACAGTGAGTAAGAATCCACCTGCCTAGGCAGGGGACATGAGTTTGATCCCTGGTCCAGGATGATTTCACATGCTGCAGAGCAACTAAGCCCCTGCACTACAGCTACTGAGCCTGAGGGCCTAGAGCCCATCCTCTGCAACAAGAGAAACTGCTACAGTGAGAAGGCTATGCACCGCAGAGAAGAGTAGACCCTCTTCACCACAACTAGAGAGAAAGCCCACAGCAGCAAAAAGCCAGTGCAATCAAAATAAAATTTAAAATAAATAAATAAAATGGCAGTGGCTGGAAGAATTCTCTTTGCTGTTTCTCAGATCTGGGTTTGAGTCTTGCCTCTGTCCCTTATCAGTTCTGTTAAAACTGGTTTCTCATCTTCTAAAGGTGAAGGATGTTTATCTTAGAAGCGAGATAAGGGCTGGTTGAAATAACTCATAAATGACGTTGCTTGGTATCTGGTACCAAGCAGACCCTTCCTTAATTCAGGTGGATTCTGCTCAAGTCACCTTCCTTCAGTTCAGTTCAGTTCAGTTCAGTTCAGTTCAGTTCAGTTCAGTCGCTCAGTCATGTCTGACTCGTTGAAACCACATGGGCTGCAGCACACCAAGCTTCCCTGTCCATCACCCGTTTCTGGAGCTTGCTCTAACTCATGTCCATTGAGTCAGTGATGCCATCCAGCCATCTTGTCCTCTGTCATCCCCTTCTTCTGCTGCTTTCAATCTTTCCCAGCATCAGGGTCTATTCTAATGAGCCAACTCTTCACATCAGATGGCCATATATCGGAGGTTCAGCTTCAGCATCAGTCCTTCCAGTGAACACCCAGGACTGATTTCCTTTAGGATTGACTGGTTGGATTTCCTTGCAGTCAAGGGACTCTCAAGAGTTTTTTCCAACACCACAGTTCAAAAGCATCAATTCTTCGGTGCTCAGACATCTTTATGGTCCATCTCTCACATCCATACATGACCACTGGAAAAACCATAGCCCTGACTAGATGGACTTTTGTTGGCAAAAGAATGTCTCTGCTTTTGAATATGCTGTCTAGGTGTGTCATCCTGCTTACCGAGTGTCTACTGTATGCCTGACATGTAGTGGGCCCCTGGGGATACACGGCCCCGCCCTCTGGAGTCTTGCAGCAATGATTAAGCTAGGTAGAGTGTATGAGGTTACTTGTTTAAAGTAAAACTGTCATGGGAATTCTCTAGTTGTCCAGTGTAGGACTTCCACTGTAGGAGGCAGGGATTCGATCCCTAGTGGGAGAACTAAGATCCTGCAACCCACACAGTACAGACAAAAAAAAAAAAAAAAAAAAAAAATTGAACTATAATGAAACTTATCCCTCTCCTGATCAGGCTGGTTCTGGAAGGAGCCTAATTGCTGGAGAAGCAAGGTAAAACTGAAAAGCCAGTTTAGTCCCCTTTACCCAGGTACTTTTTGGTCTTGGTTTTGTCCCCATCTTGCTGTGGGAACTGGAACAATCTCTTCCTTATATTCAGTCATAGTTAATTTTTAATCTTAATGGATTTAATTTTTTAAAAAGAGTTTTAGGCCTAGAACTTTTCCTAAATATTGAGGTTTTGAAATGCTGTGAATTCCCAGAAGTGGCTGTATATTCCCTTATGCTGTGTGTCAGGCTCTGGGTTATGTCTGTGCCAGGCTGGGTAGCTCCTGAATGTGCATCTTACACTCTGTAAGATGGAAGAGATGATTAACAGGCCCAGGAGAGACCTTCTAGCTATTGGAATCCGATAGTCCACACATTTCAAAAATCTCCATTTGTTCAGTATGTGAATGGAGACGGGATACCTGGGCTAGGTGTGGGCTTGTGTGTGAGATTCAGTAGGAGGGGGAGCAGTCTGATTGAAAGCAGGAAGGATGCTGAATGCATCCTCATGGAGATGTTTTATGGAGGTTCTAAGGCTCGCCCACCGTCCCCTTAGCCTCTAGCTCGTTTTTGCTCTCTGGTATTATTCTTGCTAGTGACATAGTAACCGTCTATTTCCTGGGATCCCCCAGTGGGTAGACCAAAGTAACCAAGCAGATATGGGGAATTTACATTTTCCAGTACAAACTACAAGACTGCAAAGGAAGAAAAGAAATAACCAGTTTGTTCCACTACAGTTTGTTTCAGTATCTGGCCACCTAAGAGAGAAGGGATAAGCCCAAGCAGGGGAAAAGACAAGCAATGGCTTATGGTATTGCAGTGGCACAGACTTTGAAATAAACAAGCACAAACTCCATTTAGGCAAAGTTACCTTTGGCATTATTGTCAAAGATATTGGCACCAAAATTGTCGGGTCAACACCAACATTGACTGGTGTTGCTACTTTTTAAATGGGTTCTTCTTAAGAGCTAAGAAAAGAGGCCAGGAAGGATATTAGTATCTAAGCTGCTAGGATGAAGTTTGGGCTTCCCTGGTGGCTCAGATGATAAAGAATCCGCCTATAATGCGGGAGGCCTGGGTCTATCCCTGTGTTGGGAAGATCCCCTGGAGGAGGGCATGGCAACCTGCTCCAGTATTCTTGCCTAGAGAATCCTCAGAGGGGACAGAGGAGCCTGATGGGCTACAGTCCATGGGGTCACAAAGAGTTGGACACGACTGAGCAACTATGCTAAAGTAGGAAGTCAAGAAACACCTGGAGTAATAGGCACATTTGACCTTGGAATGTGGAATGAAGCAGAGCAAAGACTAATGGAGTTTTGCCAAGAAAATGCACTGGTCATAGCAAACACCCTCTTCCAACAACACAAGAGAAGACTCTACACATGGACATCACCAGATGGTCAACACCGAAATCACATTGATTAGATTCTATCCAGCCAAAGATGGAGAAGCTCTATACTGTCAACAAAAACAAGACCAGGAGCTGACTGTGGCTCAGATTATAAGCTCCTTATTACCAAATTCAGATTCAAATTGAAGAAAGTAGGGAAAACCACTAGACCATTCAGGTATGACCTAAATCAAATCCTTTATGATTATACAGTGCAAGTGAGAAATAGATTTAAGGGCCTAGATCTGATTGATAGAGTGCCTGATGAACTATGGACGGAGGTTTGTAACATTGTACAGGAGACAGGGATCAAGACCATCCCCATGGAAAAGAAATGCAAAAAAGCAAAATGGCTGTCTGGGGAGGCCTTACAAATAGCTGTGAAAAGAAGAGAGGTGAAAAGCCAAGGAGAAAAGGAAAGATATAAGCATCTGAATGCAGAGTTCCAACGAATAGCAAGAAGAGATAAGAAAGCCTTCTTCAGCGATCAATGCAAAGAAATAGAGGAAAAGAACAGAAGAGGAAAGACTAGAGATCTCTTCAAGAAAATTAGAGATAAGAGAATACCAGACCACCTAACCTGCCTCTTGAGAAATCTGTATGAGGGTCAGGAAGCAAGAGTTAGAACTGGACATGGAACAACAGACTGGTTCCAAATAGGAAAAGGAATATGTCAAGGCTGTATATTGTTACCCTGCTTATTTAACTTATATGCTGAGTACATCATGAGAAACGCTGGGCTGTAAGAAGCACAAGCTGGAGTCAAGATTGCTGGGAGAAATATCAATCACCTAAGATAGGCAGATGACACCACCCTTATGGCAGAAAGCGAAGAGGAGCTAAAAAGCCTCTTGATGAAAGTGAAAGATGAGAGTAAAAAAGTTGGCTTAAAGTTCAACATTCAGAAAACAAAGATCATGGCATCCAGTCCCATCACTTCATGGGAAATAGATGGCGAAACAGTGGAAATAGTGTCAGACTTTATATTTGTGGGCTCCAAAATCACTGCCGATGGTGACTGCAGCCATGAAATTAGAAGACGCTTACTCCTTGGAAGGAAAGTTATGACCAACCTAGATAGCATATTCAAAAGCAGAGACATTACTTTGCCAACAAACGTTCGTCTAGTCAAGGCTATGGTTTTTCCTGTGGTCATGTATGGATGTGAGAGTTGGACTGTGAAGAAAGCTGAGCACCAAAGAATTGATGCTTTTGAACTGTGGTGTTGGAGAAGACTCTTGAGAATCTCTTGGACTGCAAGGAGATCCAACCAGTCCTTTCTGAAGGAGATCAGCCCTGGGATTTCTTTGGAAGGAATGATGCTAAAGCTGATACTCCAGTACTTTGGCCACCTCATGAGAAGAGTTGACTCATTGGAAAAGACTCTGATGCTGGGAGGGATTGGGGGCAGGAGGAGAAGGCAACAACAGAGGATAAGATGGCTGGATGGCATCAGTGACTCAATGGATATGAGTCTGAGTGAACTCCGAGAGATGGTATGAACAGGGAGGCCTGGCGTGCTGCAGTTCATAGGGTCGCAAAGAGTCGCACACGACTGAGTGACTGAACTGAGCAATAAGCGCGGCAGGATGAAGTTAGCTACTGTCAGTGGTGCTGGTTTCCTGTCCCTTTTGATCTTGAGTTTGGCATTAACTGGCTCTGGGAACTCGAGCCTTTCCCTGTGGACTGTCACTGGGATTCTCAGAGTCAGAAATCCCAGAGTTGATAATGGCTAGAAAGAAGGAGCAGCTACCACATAAGGTATTAAAAATAGACACAAGCTTTCTTTCAGTGAGAGAGACATGCATTTGTGACAGCTTCAGGGAGCTTCTCCTTCAGAAGTAAGTATAGCCTCAGCCAGTCCAAGTCATAGATTTTTTGAAGTTAGCATTTGAGTTGGAAGGGCTTCTAGGCTGTGTGTGCCTAGGGAGCCAGGAGAGTCCCTACTTCCTCCTCCTCCTCTGACCATCTCCTTCCTTTTTCTGCTTTTCCTCTTACTTGCCTCCTCTTTCCTCTTTTCCTCTTTCCTTTCTCCTATTCTTCATAAGGAAGTTCAGGACTTCCCCGGTGTCCAGTGGTTAGGACTCCACATTTCCACTGCAGACAGTGTGGATTCCATCCCAGGTTGGGGACCTAAGACCTTCGTATACCTCGAGGGGTGTGGCCAAAAGAAAAAAAAAAAAAAGAGGCCTAAAGCTTTCTCCCTGCCCCCTACCTGTGTTTACAGAGCCTCCCAGAGGTGCCCAGAGGGACCCAGCCTCAGTTGTCCGGAGTGGGAACCTGTTCATGATAACACTCTTTATTAGTTTTATTCCCTTCCCTGATGCACTTTCCCCACTCCTGCTATGGAATTTCCTTCCAATAAACTACTTGCTTTCAAATCTTTGTCTTGGCGTCTACTTTTGAGGAAAGAAGAGAAAGTGTTAGTCCCTTAGTCGTGTCTGACTCTTTGCGACCTCATGGACTGTGTAGCCCGTCAGGCTCCTCTGCCCATGGAATTCTCCAGGCAAGGACCCTGGAGTGGGTAACCATTTCTGTCTCCAAGGAATCTTCCCGACCCAGGAATGGAACCCGGGTCTCCTGCACCGCAGGCAGATTTTTACCGTCTGAGCCACCAGGGAAGCTTAAGTTTAAACCTACAGATTCTTACCCTGTAGCACGCTGTACCTGCTGTTTTGTATTTTCCTATCGCTCATGAACAAAATATCACGGTACTCATTTCATCCACTATGTTTGTCTATTTAGGATCCCAGCGTAGGACACACATGCACACTCCAACCTGTGCAGAACTTCATATTTCATTTTCTAAACAAATCTATTTGCTTAGACTCTTAAAGAGTCTCATAGACATTTTGTTGTTGTTCTTTCTTGAATTACAAATGCTTATGGTGCTGGCTGGTGCCCTGGGGTGTGAAAAAATGTGCTCCGGATAATCCAGGACTGGAGTAAAGTTTAGCTCTCTCATTCCAGCAACGTGACCTTGGACAGGTTACCTAAGCTCCCTGAGCCTCACTTTCTTCTCTGTAAAACACAGAGAGTAATGCCTACCTACCTCAGAGCACATGAGAGAAAAAATGAGGCAATGTTTGTGAAATCCCAAGCCCACGAAAAGTGCTCTGTGATGGCGATCTTCATCAGACCTCTGACCCCAGCCTTCAGGGGGTTCCCAATATGTTGTAGCATCTGTCACCTAGCTATCTAGTTGGTGAATCTATCTGGACTACTGTGGGACACAGAGGAGGAAGGGGAGGAGGGATTAGATTCCAATGAAAGCATTAGGCAGGATGTCCCAGGGGAAGTGACATTTGAGCTTGGTCTTTGGGTGATTAGGATTTCACTAAGACAGGGAAAAGGGAAGACAGACACTTTGGGCATTGTTCTGGGTAATTCTAACTCCCCTGGTTGGAGGTGAAAGGGCTCAGGGCATCCACTGCAGGAGGTTAGACACTTTGCTTGTATTAACTGCTAGGTCAGCAATCCTCCCTGTTATCAGGTGGTTCAAACATTGCAGCAGCCTTGGTACCTCACATGGGTCAGTCTTCAGTCCAGCACTGACAGCTCTCATGTTCCTTTAGTCCCTGAGGTCTGCACAGAACTTGGGGTCTCCTATTTCACCCTAGCCTTTAGGGCAGAGGTTGCATGCTATACACGAATTTTATTTGCAGTGTTAAAAGCAAAATGGAGCTGATAACTAAGAATTGGAATCAGTCACTTGCAAATCTGGATATTTAGCAACTTTTGTGAACGAGACGATCTGGCAAAGACTGGTCCACGTTCCCACATGCCAATGGGCCAGCAGTGCCCAGGAGGAGCCATGATCTTTATCAGGCAAGACCTGTGCTTTTCTGCCTGCCCCAGGCCACCCATCCCTCCTTAACACTGAGCCTGGAGCTTCTTTCCCTTTATCACTGGACTGGAACTTTAAAAAAAAATTATAGAGGAATCTTTCTCAGTATCTATATCTCTATCAAAGGACTACTCAGGGACTTCCCTGGCAGTTCAGAGGTTAAGACTCCGCACTTCCAGTGCAGAGGCATGGGTTCGATCCCTGGTCGGGGAACTAGGAAGACTGCTTGGCCCAGTCTTACTTTCAGCTTTCCTGACTTCGTGGTGGTGTGGTCACTTTTCTGTATTTGCAACTGGGCTTGTGGAGAAGCAACTCTATTTTAAAGAGTCTTTTGATTTCTTTCCTCGTTAGGAAAAAAGTTTTAAAAGTAACGCCTTCTCTCTCTTTGAATCAGGACTCACCCTCAGCAAATGACTCACACAAAGGACTCCATTCTCACTGATGTTAACACACGGTGTGTCAGGCCGGCTTTTCCATCTCCTCCCTCCAGACCCTCCCTGTCCCCAGCTACACCCCAGGCCAACTGGGGCTTCCCTCATGAGCGAGGTAATTCTAAGTGGCCCAAGGAATGTCTTCTAGAGTGGGCAGCAAAACGCTCTTCCTGCAAGAAATAATTGATTTTTGCTCCCGTGGTACCGGACCTGTAAGTGTGGCAACTACCCTTTAAAAACGAAATCACTTCTCTGGGTCCACTAAGCTCCCTCCTGAGAGGGCAGAAGCCTGGGGTGTTCTGTGGCCAGTCACACCTCAGGAGTCACTGTCTCGACCGAGGAGGTGAAAGTCGCTTCACTTGTGACGTCACCCAGACAAATGAGGTGAAGTTGACTCCACTGGGGACTGAAATGTAGGCTGTCCTGCCGAAGTGAATGGGTCAGAAGTGAGAGTGCTGTGAGGGTGCTTCCCCTCCCCCACTCTGGGCCTCTCAGCCTCAGGCGGCATCTGAACACAGCAGATAGATGATGAGGTGGCCTCTGTTTTTGGAAACACCTGGGAAATGGCTCCGGGGATCAGAGAATCTCCAGATACTGTTTGGGAATTTTTCTGCTATCTGGGAGATCAGTGGAGATAGTTTTTACACCTTTAGAATTTTTTAGGAAGAGAGGAGTTATGCTTCCAACCCTGGCAATAGGTTTGACCTCTTGGAGGAGGCTACAGCACTAACTCAGGGTAAAAATGGGTCCCTGGGGGTCAAGCTAAAATCCGGGCCCTGTAGGTAAAGCTGTCAATCAGTCTGGAAGCAGAAGAATCATCTTAAAAATACAGCAATCTGGGCCCCACTTGCTAACATTTTGATTCGGCAGATCCCAAGTGGGACCCAGGAATCGGCATTTTAACCAATACTGGGCCATCCTGTTGCAGATGCATGCTGGATCACACTTTTGCAGAACCCCAGCTGAGTGTTTCTCAAAAGTCACTTCGTAAATTTTTTCAGCTAGTAGTTAGGAAAGTGCTTAAGGATTTATGAGTGTGTCCTCAAAGCGTGAACTTCAGCACTGCTTCCACAGACGGGCTTATTATTTTGGATTTAACACAATGGAATTATAAATTATTCATTCGTGGTTGAAAATAAAAGAACTTGACTCAACATCTGGGGGCTGAATGCAGCACACAGATCACTTATGCCGTTTCTATAAAAATGGAATTCGTTTCCATCGAGGCACATAGCCTGCTTCCTGTTTTCCCTTGCAGGCTGCTCTGTCCCGCTGGCTGAGTGCCTGCAGGAAGGTTGCTGTGGGGTGAAGTTGTTCTTACCTTCCCTATTCAGGGGCCCCACATCGTTGGTTCCCAAATGTTGGTATGCAAATAATCCCTTGGAGAGATGATTAAAAATGTAGATTCCAGAAATTTTTAGAGTCAAGTGAGCCCTGACAGCCTACACTTAAAAAAAAATATTATTGAAGTACAGTTGATTTACAATGTTGCGTCAATTTCTGCTGTACAGCAAGTGACCCTATTTTACATGTATGTGTTAGGCACTCAGTCGTGTCCAACTCAGTGTGACCCAATGGACTGTAACGTTTCAGACTCCTCTGTCCATGGAATTCACCAGGCAACAATACTAGAATGGGTTGCCATTCTCTTCTCCAAAGGATCTTCTCAACCCAGGTATCAAACCCGGGTCTCGCACACTGTAGGCAGATTCTTTATGTTCTGAGCCACCAAGGAAGCCTGTTTACATATATATATATATATATGTAAGAATATATATATATATTCTTTTCCATGAATCATTAAGATTCATCATGGGATACTGAGTATAATTCCCTGTGCTATGCAATAGGACCTGTTTGTCTATCTTGTATATAATAGCTTGCATCTACTAATCCCAACTTCCCACTCCATTCCTCCCCCAAAACCCTCCCCCTTGGCATCCAGAAGTCTGTTCTCTGTGTCTGTAAGCCTGTTTCTGTTTCATAGATATGTTCATTTGTGTTGTATTTTAGATTCCGCATGTAAGTGACTGCATACGGCATTTGTCTTTCTCTTTGTGACTTATTTCACTTAGCATCATCATTTCTAGGTCCTTTAAGAGAATCTACATTTTAATTGGAATTTCTGATGGACCATTGTTCTTCCATGCTCTTGGGGGGCACCTTTAGGGTACCTTGTTGTCTGTCTGTTGGGCATTCTGGGCACGCTGTCTGGGGCCTGAAAACCTTTCTGAGCCTGACAAAAATGTTTGAAACCAGCAGAAGTTGTGCTGGTTCCAAAATAGGAAGAGACAACTGCAAAATCAAAGCTGTTTACCAAACATAACAAGCCAACTCTATTCATTATTAAATTTAGTTTTCATAAAACTTTTATTACATTTGAGAACAGTTTGTAGACTATATTTTTTTCATTTCACAAGAATTCCTGAATAAGCCTGATAATCATTAAGTGCTCATCAGTTCAGTTCAGTTACTCAGTCGTGTCTGACTCTTTGCCACCCCATGAATCACAGCACTCCAGGCCTCCCTGTCCATCACCAACTCCCGGAGTTCACTCAAACTCATGTAATCAAGTTGGTGATGCCATCCAGCCATCTCATCCTCTGTCGTCCTCTTCTCCTCCTACCCCCGATCCCTCCCAGCATCAGAGTCTTTTCCAATGAGTCAACTCTTCTCATGAGGTGGCCAAAGTATTGGAATTTCAGCTTTAGCATCAGTCCTTCCAATGAACACTCAGGACTGATCTCCTTTAGGATGGACTGGTTGTATCTCCTTGCAGTCCAAGAGACTCTCAAGAGTCTTCTCCAACACCACAGTTCAAAAGCATCAATTCTTCGGTGCTCAGCTTTCCTTATAGTCCAACTCTCACATCCATACATGACCACTGGGAAAACCATAGCCTTGACTAGACGGACCTTTGTTGGCAAAGTAATATCTCTGCTTTTGAATATGCTGTCTAGGTTGGTCATAACTTTCCTTCCAAGGGGTAAGCATCTTTTAATTTCATGGCTGCAGTCACCATCTGCAGTGATTTTGGAGCCCCCCAAAATAAAGTCTGACAGTTTCCACTGTTTCCCCATCTGTTTCCCATGAAGTGATGGGACCAGATGCCATGATCTTAGTTTTCTGAATGTTGAGCTTTAAGCCAACATTTTCACTCTCCTCTTTCACTTTCATCAAGAGGCTTTTTAGTTCCTCTTCACTTTCTG
>SJYC01084461.1:0-18055 GCA_006408675.1 Madoqua kirkii | reverse complement strand
AAAAATCAAATCAATAAAATTAGAAATGAAAATGGAGAGATCACAACAGACAACACAGAAATACAAAGAATCATAAGAGACTACTATCAGCAACTATATGCCAACAAAAGGGACAACTTGGAAGAAATGGACAAATTCTTAGAAAAGTACAACTTTCCAAAACTGAACCAGGAAGAAATAGAAAATCTTAACAGACCCATCACAAGCATGGAAATTGAAACTGTAATCAGAAATCTTCCAGCAAACAAAAGCCCAGGTCCAGACGGCTTCACAGCTGAATTCTACCAAAAATTTAGAGAAGAGCTAACACCGATCCTACTGAAACTCTTCCAGAAAATTGCAGAGGAAGGTAAACTTCCAAACTCATTCTATGAGGCCACCGTCACCCTAACACCAAAACCTGACAAAGATGCCACAAGAAAAGAAAACTACAGGCTGACATCACTGATGAACATAGATGCAAAAATCCTTAACAAAATTCTAGCAGTCAGAATCCAGCAACACATTAAAAAGATCATACACCATGACCAAGTGAGCTTTATCCCAGGGATGCAAGGATTCTTCAATATCTGCAAATCAATCAATGTAATTCACCACATTAACCAATTGGAAAATAAAAGCCATATGATTATCTCAATAGATGCAGAGAAAGCCTCTGACAAAACTCAACATCCATTCATGATAAAAACTCTCCAGAAAGCAGGAATAGAAGGAACATACCTCAACATAATAAAAGCTATATATGACAAACCCACAGCAAACATTATCCTCAACGGTGAAAACTTGAAAGCATTTCCCCTAAAGTCAGGAATAAGACAAGGGTGCCCACTTTCACCACTACTACTCAACAGAGTTCTGGAAGTTTTGGCTACACCAGTCAGAGCAGGAAAAGAAATAAAAGGAATCCAAATTGGAAAAGAAGTAAAACTCTCACTGTTTGCAGATGACATGATCCTCTCTTTAATTTTTAACTTATTTTATTTTATTTTTTTGGCTTCAATATCTTTCATAAGAGTAATGACTTTTAGTACAGACATTGAAAGTCTAAGGTTCTCAGATATGAAACTGTCCCCTCTTGAATTCTTCTATACATGAAATAAGAGCATCGCAGCATATTAGGCTTGATGGTAAGCGGTCATCCCTCTGGAAGGCCTGAGTAGGCTGGGCTTTTTGTTTTGCTTGAAGGTGTAGAAATCCTATAAAATATACTGTGTCTGGTTTTTGGAGCAGTGGTTGGTCCTTGACGTATCTGATTTATCTTTGAGCAGACCCTTGATTTGACAAAGGCACATGGTGACATTGGTTTTACTCTGAAGACTTGGTCACTATTAACTGAGAAGCTTTTATTCAGTGGCAAGCATTGTGCCAGCCTCTACCTTAATAATAAAAGAACCCTGGTTAAACTATTTGCTGTCTGATAGAAAAAAATTAAAGCCTTCTAAGCTTGATTTGCTCTCTTGCTTGTAATAATACTCCTTTTACAAATTTTTTGGTAAAGATCAATTGGAATCAAAGGAGAGTAAATGGAGTAAGATTTATAAAACACTTGCATATTCCTTAGTTCATCAGGAGAGGAGAGTATCTTATTCAGTCATTCACTAATTCATGAAACTTTTACTGTGTGCCCTCCTAGTACTTAGCACAGAGCAGGATCTCACTTGACATTTGCTAAGTGAATGAATATATGCAAGAATAATAGCTGGTAGTATGGATCTGTAAGATTTGGCTCCATGGCCTTCAGTGCTAACAGCTGGACCAGAGGCTAGGGTGAGATCCAATTGCTGCTATTGTAGAACTGGGGCAAGTTGGGACCATGGTTCTCTCTGGGGGATGAGATGACCCCCACAGCAAGGCAAGGTGAGTAGAGGTGTGGAGTTGAGATACTCATTTTGGGAGCCTCTACTTCCTTAAGCCCATGATTTTCTTCCTTCCCTCTCTGTATTGTGGCCTTGTTGTTGTTTTGGTTGCCATGTCACTGGGTCAGAGCTATGCCAGCCTCCAGCGAAATCAAGATGGTCAGGGTTCCCTTGCTGATCTGACCAACCACGTTCCCTGCCAGTCCCAGATTCACTGGATTTGAGGGTAGTTGGCAGGAAGAGGAGCCAAGGAAAGCAAGCAAAGGAGATAAAGAGAATGGGAGCAAGTGTCGGAAAAAGAAAAGGTAAGGTAGAAGGTTTTCTCCAGGTAATCTAGGTGTTGGTTGATGCCTTCTGCCTCTCAGAGATCTGTATGAACTTGCTCTGAATCCCAAGAGGGCTTAAAGCTTTCCCCTGGATATCCCAGAGCCCCACGCCCTGCGTTACATGCTTCTCTCTGTGATGGAATGTCTATGCCTCGGGATGTGGACTCCACCCAGCGTATTTTTCCAAAAAAAATTCAGCCACATGCACATTGCATGTGTCCAGTGAAGGTGCTCAGTGTGTCAGGCACACACACCTGTGACCTGCTGGCCACAGAGCCTTCTGTCTCATTCTGGCTCCATCACCTCTCTCTGCCCACCACCTTCTGCCTAGGGGAGTCAGGCTCCTCCTAAATCCATCTCTTGTAATAAAAAGCTCTGCAGTCTGCCTTCCTCCAGCTCCTCTTGGAAATCTGGGAAATACAACGTTCTCCATAAGAGGGAGAAGCAATGGGTCCAATCGAGAGAGATGTGGTTCAGCTGTGACAACCACTCCCCTTTTCCCCCTTAACCCCCTGAAGTGTGGTTTGCCCTACCCTTCTAGAGACACAGAGACACCCACCCCATGGTTTCATTGAGTGCCTCCTCTGGGCTCAGCTCCAGGCCCAAAAAGAAATCAAGACACCTGATTGAGGAGGTGGACACATGTATCAAGTGAGTTAATAATGCAGACTCAGGAGGTCCACTTTCAGGCATGGCTAACGACTCTGCAGAGGGAGCCAAGAGGGTCGTACTTTCATTAAGAGCCTCAGGTTTGGACTCTGTGTCACTGCCACCTGTTTCTATGTGTAATCCTTGAGCTTCTCTGGCAAGACTAAAAGAAGACATTCATCAAATAGTACTAAAATGACTTCCCCTGATCTGGTGATAATTTGTAAAATGTAAACATTTAAAATATGTTACAGTTTTGTAACTATGTATTTGTTCATTTTCAACACTCCGGAGAACTTCAAAGCCCAAACTAAATATATATAGCTTATCCTTCTCTTTTCTCTGAGAGACTATGATAAGTGGCAATCTCTATGGGTTCAGAAACTTGGGAGGAGCCTCAGAAGTCCGTGGGGACTTAGCTGTTCTCTTCACTGGTTGTGTCTATAGCAGAAGCAATAGCAACAACCAACCTCATATCTCTGAAATGAGATGTGTAAGGATCACAGAGATGTCACAGAAGCTGAAATGGCAGGCAAGTGGATGCTCCTATATTATTTTTGGCTCTCGCCATGGCAGTTCCGTTAGAGGCTTCTGGAAATGCATGCTGATCTGGGAGAGTGTAGGGAGGAGGAATCAGCTCCTGTTGCCTGGATCTGGCTTGAGAACTGAGAGCCGATTACCCTTTAACGACCATTCCACCAGGCTGTCGTGTCCTTGCTGTCTTAGCCAATGGGCCCCTTGTCGCCATAATTCCCGCTTTAAATGGCCACTCTGCAACTCGCTTCTCTGTTCCCTCTCCAAGTTCTGCAAGCAGCACCGTCCCATTATTACATAAGCATTTGCACACTTTGCCTTGTGTCTGTGGAAAAAAAAAAATGTCCAGTGGAGGAAGCTTGCACCTTAAAAGCTTGCACTCTGACAGAGTGTCATGGATCCTGCCACGCAGTGACAGCTCTGTGCTGCCCTATTGTAACTGATCCACCAGGAAGGAAGTGCTTCCTACCAGCCGCGTGGGACTCCCCTGGTGGCTCAGATGGTAAAGAAGCTGCCTGCAATTCCGAAGATCAGGGTTTGATCCCTGAGTTGGGATCCCGTGGAGAAGGAAATGGCAACCCACTCCAGTATTCTTGCCTCTCGGGAAATCCCATGGACAGAGGAACCTGGCGAGGTCGCAGAGTCAGACCTGACTGATTGACTCACAGTTTCACTTCCACCAGCAGCGTATCAGTTTCTGAGACTCAGGGAGGGAAATGTGGCAAATGAAGTCATGCCCACATGTCCTTAAAGGAGCAAATGTGAAAGTTTCTACACCGTGTGTGCTCATCAGGGCTCGAAAGAACATATGGCACCCAGACTCTCCCATAGGAACTGGCTCTGCTGATGCTTCTTCCTTTAGAGTACTGACATGTCTAATTCTTTATGTCCTCCGGGTCTAGCCCAGTGCCTGGAGCTTGGTAAGCATTCACTCCATGTTTGTGGGTTGGGCGAGTGACTGAATGTGAGGAATAAATGAATGGATGCCATTTAGGGCAGAATAAAAAATGAGTTGCTGCTGCTGCTGCTGCTAAGTCACTTCAGTCGTGTCCAACTCTGTGCGATCCCACAGAAGGCAGCCCACCAGGCTCCCCCATCCCTGGGATTCTCCAGGCCAGAGCACTGGAGTGGGGTGCCACTTCCTTCTCCAATGCATGAAAGTGAAAAGTCAAAGTGAAGTTGCTCAGTCGTGTCCAACTCTTAGCGACCACATAGACTGCAGCCTACCAGGCTCCTCCGTCCATGGGGTTTTCCAGGCAAGAGTACTGGAGTGGGGTGCCATTGCCTTCTCCAAATGAGTTGCTAAGGACTATCAACTCTCTCTTCTTTCCTTCAAAGCGGTCACCTGAGTTGAACATTCACCAGATGCCACTTGATCAAGTTTTTGTGCTTATTGAGCAGATGTACAGCTGTGACCAATGGTGTCATCAGCCTTCCTAGGAGATAATGGCAAACAACAAGCATTAGCGGTTCCTTTGAAGTACACAGTCAATAGTGTCATTTGTCATGAGCATTTGAAGTGTACCAAGAATAGTCTTGGAAGGTATTTGTTTCTGTAGAACATTTGAGAATTTACTATGAGCCAAGGATTCGTCTAAGGATTTTGGTTACAGTTACTGAGTTAATCCTTCTCCTGTTCTTATGAGGTAGAGTCTAATGTTATTTGCAGTTCTGCAGATGAGGCTGAGAGATTTATCTCAGATGCCAGGTTTCGTAAGTACCTTCCCTAAGACTGGGAGTCAATATCTCTAAGGTGTTGCAAAGGCTCAGACTGTGGTGGAAAGAGGTATTAAGTTGTGGAGACTATTAGGATGTTCTCATGTAGCCAAGACGGTGAACAAGTGGAACAGAAAGAGGCTCATCACTCTGTTTGTGGTCCTGGGGGTGCTGAAGTTCTAGAGAAGCTTTATGAGTCATTGTTCTTACTAAGTAATGTATAAATCATGGTGAACCCTCTGAGATGAACCACTTTGGTTTAAAATGGTAATGTTTCAGTGAAGCAGATGAAGTGAGAACTTGAGAGGATCCAACAAAAAAATCATCTGATCATAAAAAGAAGATGATATACTAGCAGGTCTGGAAGAGCTAGGGCAGGTCATCCAGTTCAGTGGTTTCCAGATATTCTAATTTCACAGGCCAGTCCAAAAAAAAAAAAAGTTCAGGGCTGATTGAGTTGACAAGTTTAAATTTTGTATTTCTACAAAGCAAAGTGGCATTTCTTAAACGGAAGGGCACTTTAACCTCAAAAAGTTTACAGAGATTAAAGACTCAGAACAAAGGATAATTTCTCTTAAAAAAAAAAAAAGAGTTTGCAACTTTATGTTGGCATTTAGACAGAATGATATCCAGTCTTTTTTCACTTCCAAGGTAGTCTTACTTGTAAAGTATACTATCAAGTTAAATGCAATTGAGGTTGCATTTGATTTTGGAAACACTGAAATAAAATGTTTCATTTTTTTCCTCCATCTGAAAAAAAAATGAATGCTCTCTTTCCTCATTTTTTCGATATCATGTGGCCTGTTTTTTTCTTCTTGATGCAGGGGTGCGTTTTGTGGTCCCATATCAAATGGTGGGACTTCCCTGATGTTGGTAAAGGATTTGCCTGCCATGTAGGAGACCTGGGTTCGATCCCTGGCTTGGGAAGATCCCCTGGAGGAGGGCAAGGCAACCCACTCCAGTGTTCTTGCCTGGAGAATCCCATGGACAGAGGAACCTGGCAAACTACAGTCCATGGGGTCACAAAGAGTCAGACATGACTGAAGTGACTTAGCATGCAGGCACCGAAAACCACAAATTCTGTCTAATCTATCAATACAGAAACGATGTTCAGAGAAATTCTACGGCTTCAGGTTACCCGGCGAATGACTTGTATTCCAAGCCCAGGAAGCAACTTTGTGTGGGTACAGCCAGACACTGTCACATTTTTCACCCAGAAAAATCTATAACTAAAGACAGACTCAAACGCTCCTGGGGCTCAGGCAGGTGGAGGTGGCCAGATCACAGCTGTCCCTTGAAGCCACTAGCTCTCCTCATCTCTGCCCCATCACTGCCAAGGGGCAATGTGAGTCCTGGATTCTCAGACCTTCTGATTGTACAAGTGTGAGTCATTCAGTTTTTTACTCTATGATCTGATGCTTTGCGACCCCTTGGACTATAACCTGCCAGGCTCCTCTGTCCACGGAATTCTCTAGACAAGAATACTAGAGTGGGTTGCCATTCCCTTCTCCAGGGGATCTTCCCGACCCAGAAATGGAACCCAAGTCTCCTGCATTACAGGCAGGTTCATTACTGTCTGATCCACGGGAAGCCTGATTGTATAAGGGAAATAGAAAAATCCAGACTTTTGAAAGGAATCTCCCACATTTAAAATTTTGCCAATTCAAAAAAATTAAAAAAAACACACACACAAAAACAGCCAAACCAATATGTCTCTGGACTAGGTTTGGCACATTACTTTCTGTTTGCTGTCTCTGCTGTAAAGAATCGTTGGGAATTTTGGGGTTTGATCCTTCAGAGGTTTGGCTTGAAAAAGTCTTGGGTAAAGGGAATCGTGATAGTCGTATGACAGAATGTTATGATGCCATCATTTAAAAACAGTGTTTAATGACAGGAAAACAGTTTTGGCATAATTAGTGAATGCAGCAGGACATAACAGGGTTTTTTTACCCTGTGAACCTCAGCTATACTACGCCTAAGAAATGTGATGGGCAGTGGGGAGTCAGTGCATCTGTGCGCAACTGTTCCTTCTCCTCCTTCACACTTAGTTACACTTTCCAGCTGTGCACGATAAACATGTGCTCCTTTTGAAAACAGAAAGAAAATACACAGAAGTGCTCATATATGATACCACTCTGAGGAACATATTCTAAAACGATTACAAAAAATAGAGCCTTATGCACAAAGTTACTCAGGCTGTTTTATTTAAACTAGAAACTGATGAACTGTCCATCAAAATGGCAATATTTAAGTCAACAGAATATTTATACAACAGAATATTTTCCAATCGTTTTTGACAACATTGTTAAGTAATAAAACAATGAGTGAAATGTAAAGCAAAAGAAGTAGGGCATAAAGTTGCATAAACACTCGGATTAAAATTAAGCTTAAAAAAACACCTCACACGTAGAAAAAAGGCTGAAGAAAAAATTCCAGAGAGTAAGATCATCAAACTTGTAGCTGGCTAATAGATTTATGGGTCATTTTTTTTTCTTTCCCAGATTTTCTATAGAAGGGTAAAAAAAGAGAAAAGGCTGCCATTAACTTACCTAGATATGCACTAATATGAAATTGGCAAAAGGCTCCTTTTAAATTTTTCATTGTTGGTTTACAATTGTTGGTTTATTTTATAGTTGGTTTACAGTGCTGTGTTGGTTTCTGGCACACAGCAAAGTGAGTCAGTTATATATGTATGTATATACACTTATGCATCTAATATATACATATATAGCTATATGTGTACATATTGTTTCAGATTCTTTTTCACCATACATTATTATAAGATACTAATACAGTTCCCTGTGCTATAAAATATGACCTTGTTGTTTATCTATTTCATATTAAGTAGTTTGTATCTGTTAATCCCAAACTCCTAGTTCATCCCTCTCCCCCCATCCCTTTTCCCTTTGGTAATCACAGGTTTGTTTTCTATGTTTGTTAGTTTATTTCTGTTTTGTAAATAAGTTCATTTATATCTTTTTTCTAAGACTCCACATATAAGGGATAGCATATGATATTTGCCTTGGAGAATCCCAGGGACGATGGAGCCTGGTGGGCTGCCATCTATGGGGTTGCACAGAGTTGGACACGACTGAAGTGACTTAGCAGCAGCAGCAGCAGCAACCTGGTTCACCTTGCTTAATATGATAATCTCTAGGTCCAGCCATGTTGCTGCAAACGGCATTATTTCATTCCTTTTAGCGGCTGAATGATATTCCGTTGTCACCTCTTCTTCATCCATTCATCAATCGATGGACAGTTCGGTTGTGTCCACGTTTTGGCTATTGTAAATAGTGCTGCTATGAACATTAGGGTGCATGTATCTTTTTGAACCGAAGTTTTCTCCTGATAAATGCCCAGGAATGTGATTGCTCGATCATATGATAACTCTGTTTTTAGTTATTTAAGGAACCTCTATATTGCTTTCCATAGTGGCTACACCAATTTAAATTCCCAACAAAGGTGTAGAAGGGTTCCCCTAAAGACTTTCTCTCCTTTTTTTCTTTTTTTTTGGCCATACCATGCAGCACAGAACTTCCCCAACCAGGGATTGAACCCATGGCCTTTACATTGGAAGCATGAAGTCTTAACCACTGGACAACCAGGGAAGTCCATCAAAAGTCTCTTGTTTTGATAGCTTTCCTTCCCCTTAACATAGTGATATGCTCTGTTCCCTAGAAATATAGACTTCCTGTTCTTATCTTTTGCCTTGGTTGCAAGGAAGCTCCAGAAGTTATTTTATTGTTTGATCAATCTAATTATATTATCCATAGTTTTTGATTAATTTTTCTCCCCTCCTCTCTTCCAGTTCTAAAATTTATGTTTAATTATCTTAATTTTTATTTTTCCATGTATTATATGGAACTATTTTATTTAAAACTAATTCAAATTCTCCTAAGAAGCAGGAGAATTCTTTCTTAATAAAGAATACGTCTATAATCTTCTCTTCTACAATTCTGGTGTAGTGAAGGAAATGTTAAGTAAAACTTTCAATTGCTCTACACATAAACATATATATGTATGCATATAATTCTTTGAATACTTATGACTCTGTGACAATCAAAAAGGGTTAACTATTTTCCTTTTTGCTATGTTTTTCTTATTTCTTTTTAGTTGCATGGCCCCTCATAACCCGTAAAAGGTATTAATGAGAGTTCTTCAACTCTCTTCAATATTTAAAAGAAATTTAACTAAAATAGCCCATGAAATCTAACTCTGTATAAATATGCAACCTAAAGTTTTTCTTTGCTTTTGGCCGAGATTACAGCAGCTCAGTGTGGTAACACTTTAGCTCATGCTGATTAGATTGTTTAATTTGCAGTCAGACAAGTCTTTGATGTAGGAAAAACCCAGGAAATATAGTTAATTAATAATCACAGAATATTTGGAAATGCAAATTCTCAAAGCCTAGTGTTTGCTGAGGAAAAAAAAAAAACAATGGCAGGAGCTTTTTGCAGTGAAGACACTGGGCATGTGAATGTTTGCTCTGCTTGTGGTCATCTTGGTGGAGGGGACGGTGCTTGGTGACACTAAGGAATGGACTCTTCCTCTGTGGCTCCCACGGAAGGGATTTCCATTTTCAGTCTGAATTGAAATGACTTTTCTTTTAAATGTAGCAGCAGTCTTGTTCCTTAATCTAGTGGCACTCCCCATTTCTATGATCATTATTCTGCCTTCCTGCTGTTTGCTTATTCCTTAGTATGGCTACTGGTGATGGATATGTCACTTCACTGAGCCAATGAATTCCATCTATTAATGTGGAGTCCCTGGGCTGGAGACAGCATGATGGTGGTCAGGTGCTTTGTGAAAGTTGCTCGGCCGTGTCTGACTCTTTGCAACCCAATGGACTATACAGTCCATGGGATTCTCCAGGCCAGATCACTGGAGTGAGTAGCTGCTTCCTTCTCCAGGGGATCTTCTCAACCCAGAGATCAAATCCAGGTCTCCTGCATTGCAGGCAGATTCTTTACCAGCTGAGCCACCAGAAAAGCCCAAGAATACTGGAGTGGGTAGCTATCCCTTCTCCAGGGGATCTTCCTGACCCAGGAATTGAACTGGGGTCTCTGGCATTGCAGGCGGATTCTTTACCAGCTGAGCTACCAGAGATGACCAGTCATGTGCCATGGTCATTGGCTCAGAGGCTGAACTGGCCACCTGTTTTATATTTCAGACAGAATAGCTGTTATTGGATTGGTTAACTGCCTCCTTATCCCAAGAGTGCTTTTAAGGGAAGACAACTAGACATAGACTAGAATGGCTCAGCAGGTAAAGAACCTGCTTGCCACTCAGGAGATACAGGAAATATGGGTTTTATCCCTGTGTCAGGAAGATCCCTTGGAAGAGGAAAATGGTAACCCATTCCAGTATTCTTTCCTGAAAAATCCCATGGACAGAGAGGCTTGGCAGGCTACAGTTCATGGGGTTTCAAAAGAGTTGGACATAACTAAGACACACATAGGAGGTAGGACTAGACACAGACCAGAAGTGTTAGATTTGAGCTCTGGCTTTGCTATGTAAGAGTTCTGGGACCTTGGGAAAATCTTGAAACCTCTCTGAGCCTCAGTTTCCTATTGTCATATCATTGGATAATTGTGAAAGTTCAGTCAAGATATTTACTAATTGTCAAGTGCTACAGCATTTATATGTCTTCCCAGACCCACCTTTCTGCCTTGGAAATAGCATGATCCTTCTTTTGGGGGAATTGCTCTTCTTTATTCCTCATTCTGATATGTGATCCAGAAGGTCCTGACATTTTGCAAGACATAGCCTACCTCTCTGGGCACAGGAATTGGTCTAAAGATAAGCACTTCTCCCCTATTAGTTACCCATGGCTGCATAACAAGCCACCCCAAACTTAGTGATTTGATATAGCAATGACATTATTTTCATGATTCTGTGGCTTATCTAGGTTGCTCCTGCACTGATCTCAAATACATTCTCTCATGTTGCTGAAGTCAGCCAATGGCTTGAGCAGAGCCAGATGTTACATGATGGTTTCACTGTATATTTAGAGACTAGGTGCTGGTTATTGTCTGGGTCAATCTTTCTATCCTGGGTTTCTTTTCATGGCAGTGGAAGCACTCTATGAGCACAAAAACAAGCTGAGGATCTCTTGATACCAACAGTTGACATTAAAAAACATTACTTCTGTATTTTGGTCACAGTGAATCACAGGGCTAGCTTAGATTTATGACAAAAGCAAATGTACTTCACCTCTTAATGGAGGAATGACAGAATAATATTGCAAAGGCTTTTGTGTATAAGGTTGGAAGGAATCACTACAGTAGTATTTGCAAATTATCTACCATATTACTGAATCTGGAAAAAACTTGGGGCCAAGACCCAGTGGCAGCCATTGTTTCAGCCTTAGGAAGAAATCAGCTTGTAATAGTTGAGAATGAAACTGACTTCTGGAGAGAAGCAGAAACAAGACCTGGAGGGCTCTGAAAAGATCAGAGCCTTTAAGTCCATTTATGTCTGTTCTTGCAGTTAGGATCACATGAGGAGATTAATCCTCTTCTCCTCTCTGCTAATCTAGTTTAAGTTGGGTTTTTGTCGTGTGTTCTCTGGGAGACCAGCTGAATAATACTTATTCTTTTCTGTTTGTTTGCCTCCCCTGGAGAAAGGATGAAAGGGTGGAGAGTAGAGATATATGAGTATTAAATTAGTTATGAACATGTTTTCTCTTTCTACATTCCATCCTCCACCAGCTCAAAACTGAATAGACTGGCAACATTCTTACCACCATTTATTTACTCTTATTCTGAGGATAAAAATGACCCTGAGCTCCCAGCAAGCAACATCCTGGTGGAAGATCGGATTTTGAATAGCAGCATCAGAAGAAGGCGAGAGTGTACATATACAGGTGTCTTTCATTCCTTCTAAACAACGGTCTTAAAGTCTGGACCTGGAGAAGCACTGGTAGCATCTGCGTCAACAGTACGACAGAATTGATAATCCTGTTGCCGGTTTGGATTAACTACTTAGAGCAATGAACAAGCCAGATTTGATCTCAAAGGGTTCTTGACAAATCGATTCCAGTCCCAGTCCCTCCCTTCTCCGTGTCATCTTTTCAGAATAAATGGGTGGGTGGTCTTTTGATACTGTCGTATTTAAAGCCTTGAAATCCTGTGCTTCAGAAATAAAAAGCAAACTGTGATCTTTCGTAACCAACAGAGGAATGAGGGTCATTTTCTGCAGTTAGCCATTCAACTTATCACATACACCTTTTCATCTTCAGACTTCTCTTGTTTTATGTAAAATGTCATTATGCAATTATCTTAGCAAACCTCTCCCCAAGAATTTGACCTTTCAGTATTCTGTAATTTAATTCTCTAACCACATTACCTTCCCAAAGCATTTCTTTGGTCCGAGTCACAAACTGTAAATATTTGTAAGCACAAGTTCTTCAGCTTGACCTTAAAAAGTGTCTCTATTCACCAAGAGCTCCTGTGTGGTGGAGATAATGCTAGAATCTCCTCTTGGATTGGCCTTTGGAAATCTTTTTCTCTGGAAGATGGAGGAAAATGGTCTAGTGGCAAGTTTTGTTTTTCCAGGTATGAGCCCTTGTCTTTAAACATATTTTCTAAGCCATTTCCCACTGTATTAGAAGGGATGAAAGATGACTGGGAACTAATGTTGTAGGGTTAGATTCAGATAGACTTGAGTTTGACTGCTAATCTTGCTGTTGACCATCCACATAACAATAAGGCAAGTCACTTAACTTCTCTGATCCCAGTGTTCTCATCTGTAAAATGGAGATAATAATACCTCCTAGGATTATATTGAAATTAAATGAGAAAATGTAAGTAAAGAATATGGCACTGTGCCTGAAGATACTAAGTGTCCAATAAATGATATCTATTATTATTGCAGTATTTAATTTATATAATTCAATTAGATACAATTTAATTTATCTAAGGAGATTTGCATGCTGTCAGGGAGCAGAAGAATCAGCCTGGATTTTTAATGTAATTCATTAACTTGAGGCAGTCTCTTCCAAAGAGAGCAATAATGTAACTTTCAGAAAGGCTCTTATTAGGTCACTTATATTGAGAAACTGAAGACAATTGTTTTAATGTTGGACTTTGAATGTGGAGAAAAGTTTGTTCATATTTTGTTAAGAGGAAATAAGAGAAGGCCTGGCCATTTTCTACTTTAAATCAAAATAGAGAGGGATATTTATAGGATTTTGGATAAACATTAGGGTCATTGGGTTGATCATCATTTTGGATAAATGACCATATTCTTTTTAAAATTAATTTTTATTGGAGTATAGTTGTTTTACAACATTGCCTTATCCATATGCTTAAGATGACTATTGAAGGACAAATAAAATTTCCCTATTGGACTTCCCTAGCCATCCAGTGGCTCCAGTGCAGGAGGCCAGGGTTCAATCCCTGGTCAGGGAATTAGATCCCATGGGCCACATTGAAGAGTGTGTATGCCTTAACTATAAAAAAGATCCTTATGTTGCAACCAAGACCCAGTGCAGCCAAATAAATAAATAAATAAGGACAAAACCCCAAACAGACAACAGCACAACTTCCCTGTCTTCTGAGTTAAGTGACTAACAGATTTTTATGGAGAGTATAGCATTTGCTTTGAGGGTTTGAGACTAATTTTTAAGAATGTGTCTTAGAAGAAATAGCATGTTGTGCTGAACCTCAGATTAATGCATTGTTACAAATCCTTGAGTTCAGATGAGCATACACCCCAGCTTTCATAGAACAGACCTAAGAAATATAATTGCCCCACAACATTACTAACAGCATTCCTTTCAGTCTCAAAAGTGTACTGATTTATATAACAAATTATATGATTACTGTCTAAATCCATATAGTCTAACTTTAAAATGTTTTAATTTTTAAAAATTTTATGGACCATATTGTCACACCACATTCACATTCTCAACTCTTAGAGGCAGGAAGATGTTTATCATGATGACATGACATTTGTCCTTTTATGAGACAATGGGCAATACATTGGATTTCCCTCTTTGCCGTAGCTGCCAGGTAGCTCAAAGCTAATTTGGAGCTCAATTGTAGGGTCTTCCATAATCTAGGATTTTTCAAGCAATTATTCCCCAACTTGCCACTGTTCCTTGGTTTTTGTTTTAATTTCTACTGTATTTGGGATTCTTTTCTCCTCCCCCCCCAACCTGTGGATGGTTTCAAATCATTTTTAGAAACAAGTAGAATATAAAAATGGGAAAAGCCATGACTGTTGCCTTTTTAATATTTAAAGTCTCATGCAAATTCATATTAATACACCGAGCTGGATTGATTAAACACAGGATTCTCATGTAGATATCTAGAGCTGGTCACACATGATGGCATGTGATGGCTTTTCTCATGCTGTGGGAGGCTGCCTCATTTGGCCCTAGTACTTTATCCCTCCCTGTATTCCTGACTTTCCCCAGGTAACTGCAGTTTACCTGGGTGTTGGGTAATAAGCTTACTCCTGACTCCACTTTGGGCTGGTTGATTCTCGGTGTGGGTATCGACAGAACTTAATAGAAAGAGCTGCGACATTGGAGTCCAAGCATGGGAACCTTCCTCTTACCTCAAAGAACCATAGCATCCTGTGTAGGAATGTCTACTATAGCAAGGAGTCTGAGCACCCTGGGCAGGCACTGAACTGCATGGGTCAGGTTGCCAACAGTGACACCTTGTGGCAAGAAGAAGCTATAACAGCGGTGACTCACATGGGACCATCTCCCTTTACAGACTGCAAAGATCTGGACTATGCAAATTCCAAGGGGGAACATTCTAAAGGAGGGAGACACACACACCACATTTTCTGCTAATAACAGAGGGGAGGTGTGCTGCGCTGTGCTAAGTTGCTTCAGTCGTTTCTGACTCTTTGCGACGCTATGGACTGTAGCCCACCAGGCTCCTCTGTCCTTGGGATTCTAAGAAAACTGGAGTGGGTTGCCATGTACTCCTCTAGGGGATCTTCCCAATGCAGGGGTCAAACCCGCTTTCCTTACGTCTCGTGCATTGGCAGGTCTAGCTCCACCTGGGAAGCCAGATGGATTAGATGATTAACTGTAAAATGAGAGACAGGTGACTACATCTACTTGCTTATGAACAGTTCTCCCCAGTTTAACTGTCACCCTCGATGTCTATGGGATGGAAGGAAGAAGAAGAGAATCTGGATCTTGATGTATGATATGGATTAGGGTTGCGATGGGGTTAATAAAGAAGTGCTTTTGGGGAAAAGGTAAGCCCTGCATTCTGATTTCAGGCCTGCTAAATTCAGATTGAGCCTAATCTAGACCAGGTAGCCCAGCCCTGCTGTGGGTCATGATGACAGAAGCTGCCTAATGAGATATGAGATGAGCGTGATGCAAAGGAGGGAGTCAATCACCAGTTAGTGACGTAGCCATAGGTGGATTAGGAATAGAAGCTGAAGCCATACCAACTTGCAACCCAGATTTTAGTTCAGAAGTGTTGCATTAAAGCAATTTTAAGCAGATGTCTTCTGTGGATAATGTTTTTAAAAAAATGAAACAGTGATTCCCCTAGAGGGCATTTCAGATTCTTGCTTCTTGTTTTACTTGCCAGGAAATAGAGATACGGAGGAAAAATTCCCTGGGAGGGAAATAGTTTTTGGGGGGCGTGATAGTTTTTTATTTGTTTCATTGACGATTCAGTGAAACTAAGATTGACCCAGCTCTTCCCTGTCCTACAGCAAATTTGCTTTCCTCCTTCGGTTGCATCAATTTCCCTTTATTTTCCTTCTGAGTTGAGCCAGAGGAAGCAGTAACCTCGATTCATCTTGCTGACTCACACTTTGTGTGGACATCAATCACTTGCTCAACAGAACATTTATTTTGCCTCAGTTTTTCTTTGAGTTGAGTGTCTTCCCCCCTCATCCCCTTTTAATGACATTTCAAAGTCCTTCTGAATTTATCCACTTAGACATAAATTAAACATTGGAAAAAAATGCTCTTTAGTCATCTGTAGACAGCAGATATCTATGCCCAGTATCTACTTTCTTACAGAAACCTTTCCTCATAGTTTGAACTTGAACACCAGTCCCAGGTCACTTGAAAAACACCCCCAGCCATGATAACCATTAATGAGCAAAAATACTGGCCTGCAAATAAAATATTGGAACCACTATGAAACCAAATATATTTTCAAGTTTGTACTTAATGATCGACAGCAACAGTCATGACATATGTAGCTTTTGTGCAGGGTCAGCTTTTGTTAAGTGTGGCAAGTGTACACGGCTGTGTTGTGTGGGTTAATTAGAATCTCCTTGGCTGTTTGAATCTCACTTGTCTCCTAGCTTTGTGACCTTGGACAAATTGATTAGCCTTTCCTGGGCCTGATCTATGATGTGGAGCTACTAACATTCACGGGGCACTTTACTGAGCGTCAGGCTGGGCTGCCGGCTCTCTACATTTATTAGCTTAATAATTCTCCCGACAACACTTGAGGTGAGTGCTGTTCTGTCTGTCCTCATGTTATCAACCAAGGCACAAAGAAGCTCACTAACTTGCCTGATGTCACAGAGCCAGAAAGCAGTGGAGCGAGGATCTGAAACCAGCAAGTCTGACTCCAGGGGCAACATCCTGCTCTAATGATCGCTGTAAAAATAATGCAGCTTGTTAACACCTTGGGTTGTTGAGAGAAGGAAAGGAGACGTGTCTGTAAAGCACACACCACACTGGGTCTGGCTAGATGTTCTTTGGCACTGTGAAGCCTACAGCATTCAAACCCCTAGAGGACCACCCGTGCCTAAGTTTGAACTTGAACTTTTGAATTGGAGGTTCAATTCAAATGACTATAGTTATTCTATTGATTTCTAACATTTTGAAAAAGAAATTCTAGAACAAAGCCAGAGTTACCTACTGTCATCCCCACAGCAAGGCAACAAGTATAAATGAGAATAGGATGATTGTCAAAGAATTAGCTGGTGAGCGATGGTCAGCTGCTGTCCACTGGGTGACATCAAATGTGCCATCCCCGACCTTTGAACTTCTGTCCCTTTGTCTGAAGGACCCTCCCTTCTCTATTCTTGCCGTTGACCTCACATCAGTGGAGAGCTGGAATCACATTTCATTTCCTCTCTTTTCCTCTGGTTCTCTTGCAGTGAAGCACTGCAGCCCCAGAAGAGAAGAATTTAATCTGTTTTTATTAACCAAGTCAGATCATATGTAAATGAATTTACTGAAGAACTGTTTAATTAGAAGAGGTTTGTTCCCCCCATTCTGTGATTCCCTGATGGAGGAAGACCTTGGAAATACATCACTTTTGTATTAAAGGTCCCACGAGCAGAACATAGGAGGGTGTCCATTCTGGAATGAAAACTATAAGCTGAGTCTGGCCCAGTACTGTACAGGGGAGACTTCCTGAAGGACAAAGATTAGAGCTGAAGTAACTCTGATGTCAGCTGTTATCCCTTCCTTAATATGAAAGAAATGAAAATCTGAGAAGACTCCTGAGTGATTTTGGCATCTTAACAAAGTGACAAAAGTAATGGTGAAATTTGCTGCTTTCCTTCTCTCTGTGTGCCTATGTGTATGTGTGTGTGTGTTTGTGGGTATTTCAGCCAGGTGGCACAGCGGTAAAGAATCTTCCTGCCAATGCAGGAGACACAAGAGACGTCGGTTCAATCCCTGGGTTGGGAAGATCCCCTGGAGTAGGAAATGGCAACCCACTCCAGTATTCTTGCATGGAGAATCCAAGAGGAGCCAGGCAGGCTACAGTCCATGGGGTCACAAAGAGTCAAATCTGACTGAACCTGACTGTGGATATTGCATGAATTTGCTATTTACTTAACGTGTGTCCCAGAGAAGGCAATGGCACCCCACTCCAGTGTTCTTGCCTGGAGAATCCCATGGACAGAGGAGCCTGGTGGGCTGCAGTCCATGGGGTTGCTAAGAGTCGGACACGACTGAGCAACTTCACTTTCACTTTTCACTTTCATGCATTGGAGAAGGAAATGGCAACCCACTCCAGT
>SJYC01084459.1:32-13912 GCA_006408675.1 Madoqua kirkii | reverse complement strand
TCATGTTTCATGTCTTTGAGCAAGGCATACTGCCTCCTTGGATTTCAGTTTCCTTATCAGTAAAATTTTGGATAGAGTGCTTATTCTAACTACTTGTCAGGAAATTTGGAAGTTATCACATGCTAGGTCTTACCTAAAATTTTATTATTACCATTATCTAACATTTTGTATGATCTCAGCTTAGTGTTTTATCTTGCTTAAGAATGACAGCTCCCTCCTTCATCTTTTAAAAGTAGGCTAGAGTACATAAGTCTAAATAAATGAATTTTTAAAGTAAAATTTCTAGTGCTATGGCTTTAGGATCATCTGAGAGTAGGGAGAACTTCTCGATAGTCCTGAAACAAGTGCAATTCAGGCAGTTGAGTATTTTGCTTACATCTCAGGCTGCGTCTGAGTCACACTCCTGGAGGCTCACTTCAGGCCTGTGGGTGGCTTAGAAATTTGTTTTAGAAACAAGGTTTATGTGTCGATTGCACTTCCTCCGTGGTTCTCTCATTGTCTATTTCTGACAATATTTGCATGAAATCAGATATTTGATTTCAAGAACATCTGTTCTTTCCCACCTGAGTCAATGTTCTTCTGCCTGGGCTGGAAGAAGAGGCACTCTGTTCAGCAAGATTCAGAATGTGGGCAGCAGGGGGAGGTGATGTTTGTTGGGGACGTTTATGAACACAAACAACTTTGCTGGGGCATTCAGCCTCAGAGGAAGATGTGATGAGTGAGGAAGCCTTCAGGAACTAGTATTTAGTCTGATTTTTCAAATGGGCATGTATTCTTTTAAACATCCAGGCTTTAACGATTTCACTCTTTAGGTTAGAAATCTTTCTCAATTGTGGTGCTCTCCCTTATCTCCAAGATTGGAGCATGTGGAATTTATTGAGCCCTTATTGCCTGCTCGGTTTTATTTTTTGTCCTCTAAGTGGAAAACATGGAGGCTGATACCTAAATGTTATTAATAGCACATGCACTGCATTATACTGTTAGGCATGCTTTTGAGGTTTATGAAGGTCAAAGACATTTATTTCTGTTCTAAATGGTTTCAAGGCCCAAGGATGTGAAGGACTGGCTGCAAAAGAAGGGTCATGGCTGGTCTAGTAAGATACTGGGGCTTGACATCAGCCAGGCCACAGACAAGCGGGGACCCCTCCTCCCGAGGCTCTCTGGCCTGGTCTAAAACGCTCACAGTGGCAGGAAATCACTGAAAGGTCTTAAGCAGAGGCATGAATGAACAGATCTCCAAGGTCTGTCAGACTGCAGGAGAAGAGTGAAGTGGAGGGGTGTGGAGGAAGCTCCTGAGTACTGTGGTCCAGGTGTGGGGATTGTGCCAGCATCCCTGTGATCTTGTATCCACCTGGCTTGCCTTTCCAGATTGTTCTGCTTGCTTTCTCCCTCCTAACTGCTGCCTGTGTTCTGCCTTGCCAGGTTCTGCTCAGATCTTTAAGCCAGACTTCTTCCTCCATTTAAAAGGTCTCTTACCTTTTAAATACTTCCCCTCATTCTGCCTTGAGCCAGGGTGAGTAGTTGACAGTCCTGGATTCCCAGTGTGTTATCATTTCCTTGAGGGCTGGACAGAGTCTCACTCATTTTGGTGTTTCCTATAGAAGCCAGCTCAAGTATGTGGGTGTGTCAGATTACACATTGTTCTATAAATGTTAAGTGGTATTTGAAAATACAAGAGTGTTGTTGAATAAATGAATGAATGGATGGATAGTAAATGAATGGGTGGAGATAGTGAGGGAATTTTTGTGAGCCGATTCTTGATGCAATCTTATAAGCCTCAAGTTAGAATTGTATGTAAACTTCAGAGTCAATTGCCTTGGTCTAAATTTCTTGTGTGTGCACGTGTAACCACTCCGTTTTGTCTGTGTGTGTGGTCACTCAGTTGTGTCCAGATTTTTGCAACTCCATAGACTGTAGCCTGCCAGGCTCCTCTGTCCATGGGGATTCTCCAGGCAAGAATAGTGGAGTGGGTTGTCATTTTGCCATTTCCTACTCCAGGGGATCTTCTTGACCCAAGAATCGAACCCACATCTCTCATGTCTCCTGCATTGGCAGGCAGAATTTTTTTTTTTTTTTCACTGTATCACCTGGGAAGTGTAAATTCCTTGTATTTTAATATATTGGATTTAAAATGTCCATTTTGTGGCTGCCCTGAAGCCATTTTGGTTTACTCTCAAGTCCTTAGCTGTGTTCTTGGTGGATGAAACTGTTAGGGAACAGAATGTTGCTGTTTTGGAGGTAGATAAGAGAGATTTTGAAAGAGGCCTGTTAGACAGGTTCCTCCTAGGACTTCCCAGGCTTGCAGAGATAGAAAGCAGTCACCTGCATGATGTCACTTGAGGGAACTCTGGAGGAACTCCTACCTTCTCCTCAAAACAATCCTTCCACTGTTACTGAATGCGTTCCATGTACTCAGTGCACAGTGAGGCCAAACAACACAGAAACCTTGGAGCTTGCAGCAGAGAAAAGTTTATTGCAGAGGCATGCAAGGAGACAGGTGGCTTATGCCTTAAAAACCCCAACTCCTCCAGGCTTTCAGCAAAGCCTTCCTATAGTTAAGCTGAAAAGGGGTGTGGCTAGCTGCTGCAAACTGCTTGGTGTAAGATCTTCCTTCTTGCTGTTGTCCATGTAGGTAAGGTCATGGGCAGGTTATGATTTTCCTGTAAACTCCATCAAAACAAATGCTACTCTCTGTTCAGCAACTTTTTATCTAAAGCTGTAATATTCTTAAAAGTCATAGCTTTGAGAATTGTATAAGAAAAGGGGAAGAATTAAATTCTGACTCCATGCCTTCTTGTATCTTTCAACACTTAACAAATCACCCCTCATTTCACTTGTTCAAGGTCCCAAGGCTCGACTTTCATCCTCCAAGGTCCAGGCCTTGGCTAAGAGGATGAGGGTACCTGTGTGGGCTGGTTACCCTGCCCGGGAGCACTGGTCCAGTACCCAGTCTGCATCCTCCTACCAGTGCCTGTGTCCAGCCGAAGAGGTAGATCTCAGCTGGCAGTGCCCTCCAGGCTAGGTCCCCAGACCCTGCCCAGCTGTCATTACTGAAGGAACCAGACACCCAGGACCCAGCCTGTCCATAGGTTCCTTAGGCAGCACAAACTGGGGACCAGGTCTGTGGACTGTGACCAGGGTGACTGCTGCCGTGGGAATCACTGAGACGTTGACCGTGGGTGGAATGGAACCCACACAGTCCATGCACTAAAGAGCTCTCACTACCCCCCACCCCCCACCAATGGCCGCATGCCAGGCTGCAGTTACACTGCCTGTTCATGGACGCCTTCTTTAGCAGAGTCTGCGTTTTTAAAGCCACAACCTAATGTTCCTGGAAGAGGTTCACATTCTTCCTCACATGAGTTTCCTACCAAGGTTCGAGCCACTGATAGGAAATCTTTTATTGAAAGATCGAGGACCCACGGTGCCGGGGAGGGGGACAGAATGGAAGGAAGAAAGGGGAGGTGGGGGAGTGTGGACAGGCTCGCTGGATTAATCATCGTGCTTGGGGTTCCAGTTGAAAGGGTGTTTCGGTCAGGATTGTTTAGGTCAAGATCAGTGAACGTTTTCTGTAAGGGGCAGAACAGTGAATATTTTGGGCTGTTCGGTGTCTGTCACAGCTACTGGACCTGCCCTTAGTGTGTGAGATCAGCTGTGGACAATACATAAAGGAAGCGGGGGTGGGGGACAGGGGAGCCGTGTAGGGCTCTTTACAAAAACAGGCTCTGTGAGCTGATTCTCACCTTCCAGTGTAGTTTATTGACCCTGGTCTAGGTGATTCTTAATTGAATAGACAAAAGCAAAGCTCCTAGCTCATGGATTACTGCAACAAGGAATTATTTCTGGCTTCTATTAAAGTCTAGTGTAAGTCAGAAGAGTGCTCTCTCGGTCACTCCAGGACTAGGGCTGACAGTCTGTGTCTCAACAGAGCTTCTACAGTCACCTCGGCAACGAGAAGACAGATGGGTGAACTGTACTCTGGCTCTTGAAGTTGTTACTTGGGAAGAGATATGTGTAACGTCCACAGTCTCACTTCCACTGGGCAATGTGAGTCACACGGTCACATCTATTTAAAGAGATAGGGAAGTGCAGTCTTACTGGCACAGAATTCTGGGCTGCATGATTTGCACTAATGAGAGCCACACATGGGGAGGCCAGAGTTCACAAGGATGCCCCCATTCTCTTCTCACTCCACAGAGGGGGCAACTGTGGCTTCCTGCCCCTCATCTAACATCCGCAGGTCTGCAGGTGACCTGAGTCAGCATTTCCATACCATTCCCACCACCTTCTGGCTGCCCAAGGTGGTGACCGTACTCAGATCTCACCTGTGCCTAAGCTTGTCTGGCACTCCTGGCAGCCAGAGCCTGATAGAATTAGACGATGACTTACTCTGCAGCTGAACTGACTGGACTGTTGAAAATCTTTACTTTTTAAAGTAAAGAAACTTACTTAAAAGTTTCTTAAAGATGCCTTTAAGATAAAGCTTCTTAAAGCTACCTCCCCACTCAAGTTCTCAGGCAATGGCACCCCACTCCAGTGCTCTTGCCTGGAAAATCCCATGGACAGAGGAGCCTGGTGGGCTGCAGTCCATTGGGTCGCAAAAAGTCGGACACGACTGAGCGACTTCACTTTCATGCATTGGAGAAGGAAATGGCAACCCACTCCAGTGTTCTTGTCTGGAGAATCCCAGGGATGGCGGAGCCCATCTATGGGGTCACACAGAGTTGGACACAACTTAAGTGACTTAGCAGCAGGAAGAATAATTTTGGCTTGGCTGCTCTTTTCAGTAGCTCTTCAAGAAATAGTCTGAGAAAAATATATTTTATATATGTTTATCACATATCAAGCAATGTTTGGGCAACATTTTACTACCTGGGGCTAGACTTCCTGTCCTGGTTAACTTTCTATTGTTTACCATACTTCACTGTACACTTCAGCCAAGCCACACTCAGCAGGGAACAATGTGGTTCCATGTCTTCATGTTACTGCCCACATGTTCCCTCTGCCTAGAAATCCAACCTCTCGGGTTGATCACCAGACCTAGGTCAGTTTTATTAACAATGTTCCAGATCTTGAGTGTGTATTGTGTTCACTAGTCTTCATTAGATTATTAAAATCAATCAATAACTCTAATGAAAAAGCAGTATCATCAGTCAATGGTGATAATGTGTTATGAACTAAGGATTGTGATTAATCCAATTCTGGGAACCTCAGGTCAAATAAATAGATAAAATCCTATTGAGCAGCGGTTGGCAAACTATGGCCTGAGGGTCAATTTGACCCATCACCTTTTTTTGTAAATTAAGTTTTATTGGAACACAGCTATACTCATGTATATTGTTTATGGTGTTTTCACACTGTAATGTAAGGGTTAAGTAGCTGTGATGGAGATCCAATAGCCCACACAGCCTGAAATATCTACTTTTTGGACTTCCGTAGAAAATGTTTGCTGATCTGTGCTGTTGTGTATGGTAGGTGAGCATTGGATCTCAGCCATGGGGTCAACACAAGAAAGCGTCAGCTGAATGTGTTGGGGTTGAAGAGATGTTAACAGTAAGAAAGGATTACAAAAGAGCTTCCCTAAAAGAGGTCACCTTGAGTTCTCTTTCTGTCTCTGGTGGTTTATTTACTAGTAACAGAATCCTAAGTCAAACTGACTTAAGCAAAAAGAGGGTGGGTTGGAGTGGAGGCAAAATAATTGGCAAATATAACCTAAATTCAGAGGAAGCAGGGGTGGAGTTGACATGAAGTTTGCTTTGCTTTCTGAAATTGGATGCACTTAGGAGAAGGAAATGGCAACTCACTCCAATGTTCTTGCCTGGAGAATCCCAGGGACAAGGGAGCCTGGTGGACTGCCATCTATGGGGTCGCACAGAGTTGGACACGACTAAAGTAACTTAGCAGCAGCAGCAGCAGCAGCAGCAGCAGTCTCTTGCTCATTAGTTTTCATGTCTGAATTTCTCTGTGTGTGCTCAGTTGCTCAGTCACGTCCAATTATTTATGGACTTCAGCCCACCAGTCTCCTCGGTTCATGGGATTTCCTAGGAAAAGTGACTGGAGCTGATTGCCATTTCCTCCTCTAGGGGATCTTCCCTACAGGATCTTCCCTTCCAAATATGTACAGATATAGTTATTTGGCCTCTGAAGATTACTGAAATGTATTATACTTCAATTAAAAAGTAAAATAATAATAATAATGGTAACAAGGCTATGGTTTTTCTTGTGGTCATGTATGGATGTGAGAGTTGGACTGTGAAGAAGGCTGAGCGCTGAAGAATTGATGCTTTTGAACTGTGGTGTTGGAGAAGACTCTTGAGAATCCCTTGGACTGCAAGGAGATCCAACCAGTCCATTCTGAAGGAGATCAACCCTGGGATTTCTTTGGAAGGAATGGCGCTAAAGCTGAAACTTCAGTTCTTTGGCCACCTCGTGCAAAGAATTGACTCATTGGAAAAGACTCTGATGCTGGGAGGGATTGGGGGCAGGAGGAGAAGGGGACGACCGAGGATGAGATGGCTGGATAGCATCACGGACTCGATGGACGTGAGTCTGAGTGAACTCCAGGAGATGGTGATGAACAGGGAGGCCTGGCGTGCTGCGATTCATGGGGTTGCAAAGAGTCTGACACGACTGAGAGACTGAACTGAACTGAATGGTAACAAGGAGAAGGAACAAGGATCCAGTTTCTCAGTGTCTCTCAACTTTATTTTTTGCTCCTCAATTTTCAGGGGCTTCCCTGGTGGCTCAATGGTAAAAGAATCTGCCTGCAAGGCAGGAGACACAGGAGACGTGGTTCAGATTATTGCTCTCTTCTTGGATCCAAGTTTAGGAAGTGGACATCTTTCCCAGGTTGGACCAATGAGAACCAGAGCAGAACTTTTGCTTTAACTGTGAAGAAAGATAAGTTCCTATGCATATTTTCTGTTGGACTGACTGCCAGCATTTTCGAGATTTGTTTTCTCACAGCTCCATCCTGCCACTGTGATGGAAAAGTCTGTTAGGGACTGAACCTACAGTGCAGAAGATTCTGCATCTCCTGCATTGCAGGCAGTTTCTTTACCACTGAGCCACCTGGGAAGCCCAAATTTCGCTATGCATTGTTTCATTTTCCATTGCAAATGGACCAGGAGGCAATGAAAATGCCACTGGGGAGCCCTGAACTTGCATATTCCAATTTTGGGCTGGGAGAAAGTGCTTCCAGTTTCCAATTACAAAAATCATAGGGCAAGGCTCTAATTGGTGGGTTTGGATTTTATGGTCACCCCTTGGACCAATCACAGAGACCAAGCCTGACAGATAGTTATATGTCCACTTTGGTGATATGAGGAACGGGCATTTTACTAATAGCCATTGGAGAACTGTTGTAAAATTGCTTCTCCAATATGTCTTTTCTATAGCTGGGTATTCACGGAATTGATGCGCAGGGGCCAACGGACCAAGGCATTTCTAGATATATATTTGCAAGCAAATGGAGGAATCAGCAGTCTGAAACAATATCCATTGGTTATGAGACTTTTGAAAAGGGAATAATTAATAGATTTCTAGTAAATGTACAGGGTTATGCAAATACCACCACAATGCAATTCTAGAACATTTCCATCACCCCCAAAGATCCCTGTCACCCATTTGTTCCCATCTCAGCCCTAGGAGATGCTAATTTCTCTTTATGGCTTTGCCTGTTTTTGGACAACCATATAAGTGGAACCAAGCAATATTTGGTCTTTTGTATCTGACTTTGTGCATGTAGCGTAATGTTTTTGAGACTCATACATATTGTAGCATGTGTCAGTATTTAGTTTTTCTTCATCGCTAAAGAAAATAAGCCACCACATTGATATACTACATTTTGTTCCATCATTTGATGGACATTTGAATTATTTCCAGGTTTTGGCTTTTCCAAATAGTGCTACTGTGAACCTTTTCCTGAAAGTCTGTGTGAATAGTTGCTTTTATTTCTTTTGGGAAAATATAAAGCCTCTGTGACTTCTTAAATTTCTTTTTATTTTTTTCCTTTTCGTAGCTCTTTTCCATTTAGTAGTTTTAGAGAATATATAGGTTCAGTTCCAATTTGATCTGGTTCACTGATTTTAAAAAACTTTCAATTCAATTAGAAAGTTAATATTTGGATTCACTGTGGGATTTAGCAAATGAGTATATTCATTCTAGTTTCTGGTTCATGTTCCACTTTAGTTCCTGTCCCTAGTGGCAACTTACAAGTCTGTAGCAGATTCCATGCTGGAAATGAAGACGGATTAGAGAACACGAAGAAAACTCATCTCTATATTAAACTCAAGCTTTGCAGTTAAATTGCCTTCTCTTCATCCTCCAACCCACATGTCCACATCCATCCCAGGGCACAGGATTTCATTCTTTTCATAAAACCTCCCGCAGTCATCTCCGGTAGAAGGTTGTGGATTACTGTCCTAGAGGCCACTAGGGGCAGGCTCTCAGAGTGTGTGAGACAGTGACTCAAGCTTTCAGAGCATAATTCTGTCTGGCTGTAAGGGCAGGGGTGTCTCCTACAGGAGCACAGCTGTACTTTTGGGAAGCAAGAGCCAAGATCAGGGCTGTTCCTTTTTCCTCTTTGACCTGCTGCCCTTCCATCATTGATCTTACTTTAACGCCACCTCCCACATTTAAGGGCGATTTACGATACTTATAAAATGTATTTACAGGTAAAGGAGAGATGATTGTAAAAATCTCACCTATGTCTGACAGATTCTGGGTTCCAACTACAGAAGCATGTATGACCTATCTTTCAAGTAATTGAATTCCTCTTTGGGTTCTGGGTTAATTTAAAATGAACGGTTGGCAAATGATCTAAGAAATTCTGTTTGTGTTAACTGAGAGCCCACTGGTAAACCGGTTCATCATTTAACATTGAAAGTCACTCTTTTAGTTAAAGTTCCCCATTACCTGTCTGAATTTCTACCCCCTCCCCACATGTCACAGTAATGTAGGATGAGAGGGGAAGATCAGAAGGACATTATTGGGAAAGATGGATTCTAGTGCTCTTTTGACCTTGGAGTTCCCCATCTACCTTCTCCATGTGAACTCCTGGTATTTCAGTATCTGAGCATAAACACCAAAAAACTGGGTTTACCAGACTGCTTGACTTGTGGACTTCTCCTTTTCTAGATCTGACATTTCAGCAGGCGAATATCCAATGTTACCTGACATCTGCGTATCTAATCAGAGAGGAGAAGGCTGTTCAATGGTTCTGTTTACTAAATAAGGAAATACAAGCTATGGCATTATGGGATTGCTTAATCCATAGTGCCAGGGAGCAGGGACAGTTCCTGATCTTGGAGCAGCTGTGATCTTGAAGCCCAGAATCCTCCCCTAATTTCACTAAAGCTGTTCTAACCATACTGTGTTCCTTTCCACCATAACCCTGTGGGGCAGCACAAAGAGCACTTTCCAGGTTTTACAGGAGACGAAACTGAGATTTAGTTGTGTCAAAGTGGCTAGAATCTGTGTGACATGACTCTGGTTCAACATTCTTTGCTCTTCTCTGAAGATTGTTTATCCTTTTAAACCAAATGATATTTTTACTTTTGTTCTAAGAGTTCAGGGAACAAGGAGCTGGACAAATAAAGTATTTGAATCTATTTCAGCCTGGCACTTCAAGGAGATCCAACCAGTCCATTCTAAAGGAGATCAGTCCTGGGTGTTCTTTGGAAGGACTGATGCTAAAGCTGAAACTCCAGTACTTTGGCCACCTCATGCGAAGAGTTGACTCATTGGAAAAGACTCTGATGCTGAGAGGGATTGGGGGCAAGAGGAAAAGGGGATGATGGAGGATGAAATGGCTGGATGGCATCACTGACTCGATGGACATGAGTCTGAGTGAACTCCGGGAGTTGGTGATGGACAGGGAGGCCTGGCGTGCTGCAGTTCATGGAGTTGCAAAGAGTCGGACACAACTGAGCTACTGAACTGAACAGCCTGGTACTAGAACTTTCCCACCTGGCTGTGCAGTCCAGGGAGGAGACTCATTTGCCTACCTGCATGCAGTCCCCTGAGAAAGCCTGCTATTAAAGTTTTGACAGTGCAAGGTGAGGGCAGGTGAGGTTTTTTAAATTTTTATATTAGCTCTTATGTCTAGCATCCATCATCCTTCTGGTCCACTTGTTTTCCTCCGCTGAATCAAGTTCCATCTGGTCTGAATGTTGTTAATGGGCTTTCTACTTTTAAGTGAGCCTAAGACTCAGGTGTGACCAATCAAAGATTATCATTCTCTTCTTGGATCCAAGTTTAGGAAATGGACATCTTTCCTAGGTTGGACCAATGAGAATCACAGCAGAATTTTTGAGAACTTCCTATTTATATTTTCTGTTGGACTGACTGCCAGCATTTTCGAGATTTGTATTCTCACAGCTCCATCCTGCCACTGCAATGGAAAAGTCTGTGTGAAAATGGAGTGCGTGCGTGCTCAATTGCTTCAGTCATGTCCGACTGTTTTCAGCCCCATGGACCATAGCCTGTCAGGCTCCTCTGTCTGTGGAACTTTCCTGGCAAGAATCCTGGAGTGGGTTACAATGGCCTCCTCTACTGGATCTTCTCGACCCAGGGATCGAACCACGTCTCCTGTGTCTCCTGATTCTTTTACCATTGAGCCATCAGGGAAGCCCCTGAAAACTGAGGAGCAAAAAACAAAGTTGAGAGACAGTGAGAAACTGGATCCTTGTTACCATTATTATTATTTTACTTTTTAATTGAAGTACAAGTATAATACATTGCACTAATCTTCAGAGGCCAAATAAGTATATCCGTACATATTTGGAAATATGTATATGTTTGTGTTACCACCACTCAGATCACAACATAGACAATTTCAAGGGCTCAGATGGTTCCCTCATGCCCCTCCTCAGATAACAACTTGCTGGAAAGGACTAGTAGTCCACATGTTCTCAGTTGGGTGATACCAACCAAGTGTTGTTAGCAAAAACCTCATAGCTATTACAGTGGTTTTTGTCCTGCCAAAGGACCATCACTATATAAACAGATATGCAGTATGCCTGTGTTATTAACATGTAATGGGGGGCAGTGTTTTAGGGAGAAACTGTCTTAAAAGGCTCCAGTCACAGGGGTTGAGGGGGCAATAAAGGAGAAAAGGCTAAGAAAAATGGCATTAATCTGAATCTACAACTGCTAATTTATTTTGCCAGTGCTTAAACTTTATAACATGCAATTGTGTGGTTGTGGCTGGCTTCTTTTGTTCAGCATATTATCATGAACTTCATATATGCTGTTGCATGTATCAGTTATTTGCTCCGTTTTGATTATGGTTGAATTATTCCATTGCATAGATATTCTGTGTGCTAGTCACTCAGTCATGTCTGATTCTTTGTGACCTCATGGACTGTAGCCTGCCAGGCCCCTCTTCCATCGGATTTCCCAGGCAAGACTACTGGAATGGATTGCCATTTCTTTCTCCAGGGGATCTTCCTGACCCAGGGATCAAACCCAAGTCTCTTGTGTCTCCTGAACTGGCAGGCAGATTCTTTACCACGGCGCCACCTGGGAAGCCCAAATAGATAAGCTGCAGTTTGTTTATCTGTTCATCTCATGATAAGATATTTGAGTTGCTGTCAAGTTTCACCTGTTGTGAATGCAGCTGCTATAAACATTTCATGCATATATTTTGATGGGCATATGTTTTCTTTTCTTTTGGACAAATGCCTAGACAAGTTCCCAGGTGGCATTAATGGTAACAAATCTGCCTGCCAATGCAGGAGATGCAGTTTCTATCCCTGGGTCAGGGAGATTCCCTGGAGGAAGATGGTGCTGGATCTGAATAAGCATATGTTAAACTGTAGATAGTGCCAGTTTTCCAAAGTGGTAGTACCAGTGTCCTGCAGCAGTGTGAGAGAGTTCCAATTCCATATTCTCCGAACACTTGATATTTTCAGTCTTTTCAATTTGAATCATTCTGGAGAGCTTGTATTGGCAATCTCATTGTGATTTAAATTTGCCTTACCTTGATGTTGAGCATCATCTCCTAAGTCTATTGGCCATTTGGAGATACCTTTTGTGAACTGAAAGAAGGGCAATGCCAGAGAATGCTTGAACTACTGCACAGTTGCACTCATCTCACACACTACCAAAGTAAAGCTCAAAATTCTTCAAGCCAGGCTTCAACAGTTTGTGAACTGTTAACTTCCAGATGTTCAAGCTTGATTCAGAAAAGGCAGAGGAAACAGATCAAATTGCCAACATCTATTGGATCATCTAAAAAGCAAGAGAGTTCCAGAAAAACATCTACTTCTGCTTTATTGACTATACCAAAGCTTTTGATTGTGTGGCTCACAACAAACTGTGGAAAATTCTGAAAGAGATGGGAATATGAGACCACCTGACCTGCCTCCTGAGGAATCTGTATGAAGGTCAAGAAACAACAGTGAACACTGGACATGAAACAACAGACTGGTTCCAAATTGGGAAAAGGAGTACATCAAGGCTCTATACTGTCACCCTGCTTATTTAACTTATATGCAGAGTACATCATGCAAAATGCCAGGCTGGATGAAGCACAAGCTGGAGTCAAAATTCCTGGGAGAAATATGAATAATCTCAGATAGGCAGATGACACCACCCTTATGGCAGATAAAGAGCTTAAAACTCAACATTCAGAAAGCTAAGACCATGGCATCCAGTCCCATCACTTCATGGCAAATAGATGGGGAAACAATAGAAACAGTTAGTGTTTTTGAGGGCTCTAAAATAATTGCAGATGGTGACTGCAGCCATGAAATTAAAAGATGCATGCTCCTTGGAAGAAAAGCTATGAACAACCTAGATAGCATATTAAAATGCAGAGACATTACAATGCCAACAAAGGTCCATCTAGTCAAAGCTGTGGTTTTTCCAGTAGTCATATATGGATGTGAGAGTTGGACTATAAAGAAAGCTGAGTGTGAAAGAACTGATGCTTTTGTGGTATTGGGGAAGACTCTTGAGAGTCCTTTGGACTGCAAGGAGATCCAACCAGTCCATCCTAAAGGAAATCAGTCCTGAGTATTCATTGGAAGGACTGATGCTGAAGCTGAAACTCCGATACTTTGGCCACCTGATGCGAAGAACAGACCCATTTGAAAAGACCCTGATGCTGGGAAAGATTGAAAGCAGGAGAAGGGGATGATGGAGGGTGAGATGGTTGGATGGCATCACTAGCTCAATGGACATGAGTCTGAGTAAACTCCAGGAGTTGGTGATGGACAGGGAAGCCTGATGTGCTGCAGTCCATAGGGTCGCAAAGAGTCGGACATGACTGAGTGACCGAACTGAACTTTGTGAACTGTTTTTTCATGACTTCTACCTATTTAATTTTGGGTTGCTTGCCTTTTCCTTTTTGGATTGTCAGGTACATGTATTGAAAATTTCTTCTTCCAAGCTATGGTTTGCTTTTAATTCTCTTAGTGTTTACTCTTGATGAACAAAAGTTTCTAAGTTGTTGAAGTCCAATTCTCTTGTGTTTAAGAAATCTTTCCCTATTCCAAGGTGATAAAGATTTCTTCCATTTCTTTTCTAGAAGTTCTATGCATTTTGCTTTTCCCCTTAGGCCTGTTCTTGAATTAATATTTAGATATCATATAGATAGAGATTAAGGTTAAGGTGTTTTTTTTTTTAATTTGAATATCTAACTGCTATTCATTACCAAAAAACCAATCATTCTCTCATTAAATTGAAATTATGTCTTTAGTGTAAATCAAGTGACTGTGTATGTGTGATATGTTTCTGGATTTTCTGTTTTACTCCATTGGTTCATTTCTCTAGCCCTGCAATAATAATACATTAATATAAGGGCAATTTTAATAAGTCTTATATTAGATATGGTAAGTTCTCCAAGTTTTCTCTTCAAAATTATCTAGGTTATT